>PVJC01040078.1:0-15960 GCA_004026665.1 Murina feae
AGAGAAAGGGCAAATAACAATATTAAAATATTTCCTCTAATTAATTCCCTTTTAATGTGCATGAATTTTGTGCACCAGGCCACTAGTATTTTGTTTTGTTTTGTTTTTTAAATAGATTTTATTGATTTTTTACAGAGAGGAAGGGAGAGGGATAGAGAGTTAGAAACATTAATGAGAGAGAAACATCCATCATCTGCCTCCTGCACACCCCCCACTGGGGATGTGCCTACAACCAAGGCACATTCCCTTGACTAGAATCGAACCTGGGACCCTTCAGTCCACAGGCCGACACTCTATCCACTGAGCCAAACCAGCCAGGGCCAGGCCACTAGTTTTTTATAAAAACTCCCAGGAATAGAGGGATCATACCTCAACATAATAAAAGCCATATATGACAAACCTACAGCCAACATCAAACTCAATGAGCAAAAAATAAAAGCATTTCTCCTAAGAACAGGAACAAGACAGGGATATCTGCTTTCACCACTTTTATTCAGCATAGTACTAGAAGTCAGAGCCACAGGAATCAGATAACAAGAAAAAATAAAATGCATCCAAATTGGAAAGAAGGACATAAAATTGTCATTCAGACATAGAAAACCCTAAGGACTCCACCAAAAAAAATACTAGACTTAATAAATGATGTTGGCAATGTAGCAGGATACAAAATTAACTCTCAGAAATTGATGGCATTTTTATACTTCAATAATGATCTCTCAGAAAGAGAAACTTAAAAAATGTCCATTAACCATTACAACATATAAAATTAACATACTTAGGAATAAACTAAATCAAGGCGGTAAAATACATGCATTTGGAAAACTACAGAATGTTGAAAAAAGAGACAGAAGAAGATATAAACAAGTGGAAGAACATGCCGTGTTCATCATTAAAATGTCCATACTACCCAAGTCAATCTATAGATTCAATGCAATTCTTATTAAAATACACAATGGCACATTTCACAGATCTAGAACAAATACTCCAAAAATTTATATGGAACCAAAGAAAAGACCCCAAATAGCCTCAGCAATCTTAAGAAGAAGAAAGTTGGAGGGATGACAATACTAGGTATCCAGCTATACTACAAAGCCACTGTAATCAAAACAGCCTGGTACTGGCACAAGAACAGGCATATAGATCAATGGAACAGAATGGAGAACCCAGAAATTGACACAAACCATTATACTAAATTAAGATTTGACAAGGGAGCCAAGAAGGTACAATGGAGTCAAGACAGTCTCTTCAGTATATTGTGTTGGGAAAATTGGACAGATACATGCAAGGAAATGAAACTAGATCACCAACTTATACCATACACAAGATTAAACTTAAAATGGATACAAGATTTAAAATAAGTCCTGAAAGCATAAAAACCCTAGAAGAAATGTAGGCAGCAAAATATCAGACATCTCATATAGCAGAATTTTCACTGATACAATGTCTAGGGCAAGAGAAACAGAGAAAAAATAAACAAGGGGTACTTCATAAAAATAAGCTTCTGCACAGCAAAATAAATCAGCATCAAAATGAAAAAGGAACCCACTGTATGGGAGAACATATTTGCCAATGACACATCCAAGAATGGGTTAATTTCCAAAATATATAAAGTACTCATATAACTCAACGAAAGGAAGATAATCCTATTTAAAAAATGGGCAGAGGACATAAATAGACACTTCTCCAAAGCAGGCATACAAATGGCCAAGAAACATGAAAAAATGCTCAATGTCACTAAATCATCAGAAAGATGCAAATTAAAACAATGAGGTATCACCTCACACCTGCCAGCATGCCTACCAATAATGAACCAACAAGTGCTATTGAGGATGTGGAGAAAAGGGAACCTTCTTCTACTGCTGGTGGGAATGCAAATTGGTGCCGCCACTGTGGAAAACAGTATGCAGTTTCCTCAAAAAATTAAAACTGGAACTGCTATATGACTCAGTGATCCCACTTCTATGAATATATTCTAAGAAGCATGAAACACCAACCAGAAAGAATTTATTCACTCCTGTGTGCATATAAGTGTTATTTATAATAGCTAAGATCTGGAAAAGGCCCAAGTGCCCATCAGTAGATGAGTAGATTAAAAAAAAAAAAGCAGTGGTACATTTATACAATGGAATAGTATGCAGCTGTAAAAAGGATCTCTTACCCTTTGAAACAACATGGAGTGACCTGGAGAGTATTATACTAAACAAAATAAGCCAGCCTAGAAAGACGAATATCACATGATCTCACTTACATGTGGAATCTAATGAATAAAATAAATTGACAAACAAAATAGAATCAGAGACATGGAAGCATGCAACAGAGTATTCTCAGTGGAAGGGAAAACAGAAAGGAAATAACCAAATAACTTATACTCACATATGCATAACTCATGGACACAGACAATAGTGTGGTGAAGGCCTGAGGAGGGGGTGGGAGGAAGGGGTCATGGGAGAAGGAGAGAGGACAGCTGTAAAACTTTCAACGATAAAAGATAATTTTTTTAAAAAAAGATGACACATTCACAAAGTAGGTAAAATACTTGTAGCTGCCATCTGGGAGCTCAGCTAGGGCTAACCAGACCTTGGTTCTTTTCCGCATGGACATTTCTTCAGACCCTTTTAAGTTTTTGCGCAGCAGAGTGCTAGGTTCCAAGAAACCCAGTTGAAAGTTGCAGGGCTTTTTTTAACTTAGCCACAAAAGTCCCAGAAAGTCAGTTCCACTACATTTTATTGGACAAGCAAGACACTAAGACCAGCCGAGATTCAAGTGAAAAAGAATTAGACTCTGCCTTTTTTTAGAAGTAGCAAGGATTTTTATCCATATTTAATCCACCACACATGGGAACAAAAATACCTCTTCTACTTGGTCAAGGACCCAAGTCCTAGTGAAGGTTATAGACATTTTAATTTACCATGACTCTTCCCTGAGGTGTCATGCTATTATCAAAGCATTAGCCAAATAAAGAAGCAGATGTTAATGAGAGAATGAAGAGACCACACTCAGTTAAAAGTTGTTAGACTTTCTTCATTTCTAAACTCTACATTTAAAAAGTTGTAATTCCAAGGCAGCAACTCCTACTATGACCTTACATTATCCATCTTTTTTAAATGGGGGTATAAAAAAGCACAAGTTGACACCAAGGATTTCATGTCACAAGACTCTGAATGTTCTAATATTTTCAACCTCTTGGCCTTTGTTCTATGCTCTTTGCCTTTACCAATGCTGCTGTCCTTCCTCTTCATTATTCAAAGTATTGCTTGAGTCCTGCCTCCCCCAGATAAAATTCCCCTCTCCATCACCCTGTCTATGTACAGTCTACCTTTGTAGCACAGGCCCTCACCCATAATAGATGAACAATAAATATTCATTTAATATATGACAAATGAGTGCTAGAGTGCTTCTATGACTATCTTCTTTACTGAGCTGGTAGACCCTGCAGGAAGGCTCCACATTATAGTAATCTCTATTGTCTCATTCTATTCTACAGCTAATGAAGAGTCTGGTTTTTGTTTGTTCATTCTTTTTCTTTCTTCTTTAAATAAGTATGTATTGAAGCCCTACATCTGCCAATCATATGCTAGTTCCTATCCTCATGGAACTTGACACTCAACGCAGGAGCTGCCCCCAGCCCACAGGCCCCAGGTCAGCCAAGCCAGGTGCCAGTGGGGGCCCCCAATCACCCCACCAGTTGCCCCACAGATTGGCCCTGATTGCCGGCCAGGCCTAGGGACCCTACCCATGCATGAATTTCATGCATTGGGCCTCTAGTAAGTATATAAGTTCTTTGGAAGTAAGCTGTTTTTAAAGAAAAACAAGATTTAAAATTCCTATATTTACTTATCAGCCATAAAAATATGAAATATTGCCATTTCTAACTACATAGACGGATCTTTAGGGTATTATGCTAAGTGAAATAAGTCAGACAGAAAAGGATAAAAACAGTATGAGTTTATTTAGATGTGGAATATAAAACAAATAAATGAACAAACAAAACAAAAACAAGCTCATAGATACAGAGAACAAATTGGTGATTATCAGAGGGAAAAGAGATTAGCGGAAGGATGAAGAGGCTAAAGAGAGTCAAATACATGGTGATGGTTAGAAACTAGAGGTTTGGGGGTGGGTATAATGTTTACGATACAGAATTATAGTGTTGTATAACTGAAATGTATAATGTTATTAACCAAAACTACCTCCAAAATGTTAGGTAAGATTCTAAAGAAATCTTTTTTAAAAAAATTAATGCATTTATATGAAATGATATGATGCATAGTATTTGTTTTAAAATAATCTCAAAGTGAGTGAATAATTTAAAGGTAAAACAAGATTGGATGTGATTGATAGTTATTGAAGCTAGATAATAGATATGTGGGGGTTCATTATAATATTCAATATACTTCTGTATATTTTAGAGTTTCTATAATAAAGTTTTTTCTTTAATTAAATTTTTTGGGGTGACATTGGTTAGATTATATAGGTTCCAAGTATACAATTCTATGATACATCATCTGTATATTACATTATGTGCCCACCACCCAAAGTCAAATCATTTATCACCATATATTTGACCTCTTTTACCCTTTCCTACACCCCTCACTTTCTTCACATATTGTCTGTGCCTATGAGTTTTTGTTTGTTTTTCTTGTTTGTTAATTTGTTGATTTCAGTTTTATATCCCACATATAAGTCATTAAATAACTATAGTTGCTTCTGTAATCTCTACATATTTTTCTTAAGATAACCAGTTATCAATTATTCAAAAGAGAGGAGATGAGCTATAATAGAAAATGGAGGAAGCCAAAAAAAGTGGTAAAGAATCATGAGTAGGAGTGTTTCTCTCTTAGATTCTTAGATGTGAGATATTCTAAGGTAACGCTTGATGAATGTGCAGACACTGCTAGCTCATCCCTGATCCTATAGCAAAATCTCTAATTTGCTCTTAGGTACATGGCCAGTCAGCATAAAAAGACATTTCCCAGCCCATCTTGTAGCTAAGTAAGGCCATACAATAAAGTTCTGACTCATTGAACATGAACAGAAGTGATTTTGCCATTTCCAGTTTGTGCCCTTAAAGAAAAGGAGTTTCTTTTCTCTTCTTTTTCTCCTTTCTGATTGCAGGAATGGAGACATGGTCATGAGCATGATGATAGCATCCTTTGAAAAGCTACACAGAAAGAAGGAAGGAACCTGGGCACTGGACAGAAACACCAGAGCAAGGTACAGCTCAGATTTTTATGTGTGAAAGAACAAAACTCTCCTGCTAAGACCCTTTCATTTTGGGTGTTTTACATTTAGCCTAACACATACTCAAATAATGCAATGAATTAGCTTGCAAAGGAAAACAGACTTAGAAATCTTCATGCAAAATGTATGCTTTAGAGCAAGCTTCCTCTGGATTAGAAAATTCTAACAAAAGTCCATCAGAATGTTTTCTTAAAGGAAAACAGCCTGTAAACATGTTATGAAATGCAAAGAATCAAAATACCAGATTAATTAAAAGTGGCTACACGCAGACCAAACCCAATGTAAAAGTACGTATTGTAGGCAAATCATAGATTTGGAAGATATCTATAACAAGAATGACGAATAAGTTTATGACATCATTTGCAGGAAGCTCTCTTAAAAACTGAAAAGAACAAGGCAAACAATTTTGTAAAACATGGGCAAAATATATGAATAGTAAATTTAGAGAAGAGCAAAGCCAAAGGACCAACAAACATGGAAAAATGTTCAAGTTCACTAGTAGTCAGAGCAATGAGAAATAATGTAACACTGACATAGTGTGTTCATCAGACTGGCAACAATTTAAAGTATGACAACATCAATTTTCTTATATGTGTTAGTTGAAATATAAATCACTAAAATCTTTTGATAAAACAATCTGGCAATAACTATAAAATTTTAAATGTACATGTCCTTTTACTCAACAATTCCACTTCTCAGAAAAGATAACATGAATATAAAGCACCAATACATAATGATACACATGCAATATATTGTTCTCAGTGGCATTTGTAAAACAAATGTCAACAAATAAGGAAACTATAGGATAAATTTATGTACATATACATCTACACCACGAAGTATTATGCATGCATGAGAGAAAGTGATATAGAGACAGAAATAAACAGAGAGATAGAGAGGATAAGAGTTATATTAGTGGACTTGGAGAGACTTCCACAAGATATTAAAGTGAGTAAAGCAAGATGCAGAAATCTATGTATATGACTGCATTTCTCAAAAATAATAACCAAGAAAACTTTTCATGTGATGCATGTTTGTATATGATTATATGAGTATGGGAATATATTTATGTAAATAGAAAATACTTATATGTATGTAAATATAGATTTAAATATATATTTAGAGTGTTTGTGTTCATAAAGAGAGACAGATTTATGAAAGAATAATTACTAAAATATTAATGGTGATATTGCACATGTGTTTGCTTTCTTCTTCCTCTGAGTGTTTTAATTTTATTTTACAATGAGCATATGTGGCCAAAATGATCAGAAAATTAATATTGTGCTGAATATGTTCTCTTTGTCCCTCTAGATTTATTCTCTACTCTCCACTCTTTTCCATCTTGCTCTCTAAGTTCTTCCAAATTTCTCTGAAAGACAACAGGTTAGTAACAATTTTAGTTCCTTTAATTAAACTTATAGGGGTGCCAGTGGTTAATAAGATGATACAGGTTCAAGTGTAGATTTCTAAGATACATAATCTGTATTTTGCACTGTGTGGCCACCACCCAAAGTCAAATAATCTTCTGTCACCATGTATTTGGCCCTCTTTACCCTTTACTACTCTACCCCTTCCCTCTGGTAACCACTGTACTGTTGTCTCTGTCTATGAGATTCAGTTTTATATCCCACATATGAGTGAAATTATATGACTCTAAGCTTTTTCTGACTGAATTATTTTGCTTAGCATAATATTTTCAAGATCCAACAGGTTAATAACAATTTTAGTTATCTATACTAATAAAAGGGCAATATGCTAATTACACTGGGCATCTTCCAGATGACCTTCCTGTCAGAGCCACAGTGATGGAGTCAAGGCAGAGGCAGTTAGGGGCAAGCAGACTGGCAAGGGAGAGCAGTTAGGGGGATCAGACTGTCAGGAGAGAGCAGTTAGGGGGATCAGGCTGGCAGGGGAGAGCAGTTAGGGGGATCAGGCAGGCAGAGGCAGTTAGGGGAGATCAAGCAGGCAGGCAGAGGTGGTTAAGTACGATCAGGAAGGTGGGCAGGGGGGCAATTAGGAGCCAGCGGTCCCAGATTGCGAGAGGAATCAGGTCTAAACTAGCAGTTGGACATCCCCCGAGGGTGCTGGTTTGGAGAGGGCTAAGGGACTTCCCCTCCCCCCATGCATGAATTTCATGCACTGGGCCTCTAGTTTTCTTATAACTATAAAACTGTCAATAGTAACTCCACAACAATATTCAGGACATGTGTGGCCATATTGCATTATCTAGATATGAAGTAAAACCATAGAGCTTGGATTTCTGTCTCATGTAAACCTGAGTGCTATTATAAGTAGACAGTGACCTTTGTGTATCTATGCTGCATCCCAGTGGGTAACCTTTGCTCACAGAATGAGAGCCCTCGGATTTGCATTTATATAGCCCATTTGATACAGCTTTGATATTGTTGGGGTGTTTTTTCATCATGACTGAAATAAAAATACAGCCTATCATATTTTGATAGGTTTTGGTTCCTATGTCCAATCGCACTGTAATTGTCTGGCTTCCCATTCCCTGGCTGTGTATAAGTGTTGGGAGGTTCTTGCATGTAACACCAAGGGGGCAAAGTATATTTTTGTCTTTGGAAATGAAAAAGACAATTTCTTTTTTAAAAAAAAATATTGTTTTATTGCTTAAAGTATTACAAAGAGTATTACATATATCTCCTTTTTTTCCCCTTGACCTACCCCCGGCCTCCCCTACCTTCCAGTGTCTTGTGTCCATTGATTATGCTTATATGCATTCATACAAGTCCTTCCATTGATCTCTTACAGCGGGAAGGCTGGGGAGGGTTTGCGGGGGGGTAAGAAAAACACAATTTCTTATGGCCCTAGCTCTAATGAGGCCTCAGCCACTTCAACAGAGGCCACATTTAAATATCCCCCTGAAGTCCCTTCTATTGTGATAACTGAATCATTTAAACTCCAATTATTAGGTCGCATCACAGAATGTACACAAAACTGTTTCTTGACCAAATGAAATATCTTTAAAATGATTGCAATAATCCTAAGAACATGGATAAGCCTGAAGGAAAATATTGGCTCATTACCTGAAAGAGAAATAAAGAGATTGCTAACTTGATTGTCTCTTTAAGTTACACACCAATGCAGCCTTGAGAGAAAGAAAGAGAGAGAGAAGCACTTGGGTATGGTTGAAAAATACAAGCTGCTCTAATATTATAAACTAGGGGCCCAGTGCACAAAATTTGTGCACTTGGGGGGCGGGGGGGTCCCTCAGCCCGGCCTGTGCTCTCTTGCAGTCTGGAACCCCTCGAGGGATGTCTACCTGCTGGTGTGCCTGGCCAGCCTGGGTTAGGGGCTGATGGCTGTTTTCAGGCTGCCCACAGCTCCCATTAACCCAACATCCCAGCAAGGCTGGCTGGAATCAGGTTTCTGGAGTTTATTTATCTTCTATAATTGAAACTTTGTTGCCTTGAGCAGAGGCCTAGGCAGGCAACGAAGCCTCCTGTTTGCTTCAGCTCTGTGGCTTCTATAATTGAAACATTGTTGCCTTAAACAGAGGCCTGGAAGGCCTAGGCAGGCAGTTTCATCTCTCACTGGTGCAACAGAAGCCTCCTGTTTGCTCTAGCTCCGTGGCTGCTGGCTGCCATCTTGGGTTAATTTGCATACAGCCACTCTGAATGGCTGGTGGGCGTGGCTTGAATTCTTAATTGTGTCTCCGAGTGATGGTTAATTTGCATATTACTCTTTTATTAGATTAGATGGGTTGTATTTTAAAGGATCATTCAAAGTCAGTTGTTTATATCTAGAATGTGTTTTTCCACAAAGACAATAAAGTCTATAGTTGAGGGGCTCCTAGGCTGATCCTGCAAAGCCTACCATCCTTTGAAACTATCTCCATGAACCCAATGCCTGTCAGGGAAATGGCTAATATTCTGTTGGAGGCAAAAAGGGGGAAAGTGCATATGCAGTTGTTAATAACTGGGCTTGGGAGCCAGGCATATCTGGGTTTATATGTGGCCCCTTCCATTCATTATCTATGAGATCTTAGACAAGTCACCTAAACTTTATGCTCCTGTTTCTTCTGTAAAATGAGAATTATAATTCCAACCCTGCAGAGTCATTGTGATGTTTAATGAGGTAATGTATCAAAAGTACCTGCATTTGATAGAAAAGTAAAAGATAATTATATGACAACTAGGACAGGGTAAAGAGATATAAAAGGGAGATATGATCTCTACATTTCACTCTGATGCATAAATGATGACACTAACAGAATATAATGTTATGTGTATATATAATATCTGGAGCAATATTTTTAAAATCTATATAAAGAGATACATTCAAAACCAGTAATGATAGAAAAAATGTTCAAGTAACAAACAGGAAGGTAGGAAAAAGATAATAGACATGAAAAGCAAAAAGGACAAACAAAAAATAAATAAAATGGCAGACTTACACCCTGAATTATTAATAATTACATTAAACTTGAAATGTCTTAAGTATACCAATTAAAAGACAGACCTTAGCAAAATGTGTTTAAAAATATTACCCAACAATAGACTACCCAAAGGAGCTCAATGATATAGACACATTGAAAGTGAAAGCATAAAAAATACATCATACAAATGAAAGCAGAAGTGACTATACTAATATCAGATAAAGTAGCCTTGACAGCAAAGAAAACTACCAGAGATAGAAAGTATATAATGAATCCACAATGAGGGCATAGCAGTCATAAATGTATATAGACCAAACAACAGAGCTGCAAAACAGATAAGGCCAAAATTGATATATCTGAAAAAAAAACAGACAAATCCACAATTAATTAAAGTTGGAGAATTCAACATGCCCTCTCAACAACTAGTAGAAAATCTAGATTTTAAAAATCACAAAGCATATAGTAGAAATCAACACCATCAAGCAAAAGAATCTAATCAATATTTGTAGAACACTCCACTCAACAACAGCATATATGCATTATTATTTTTTAATTCTTAATTGTTTAAAGTATTGCATACAGTATTACATACGGCTCCTTTTTCCCCCATTGATCTCTCCCTGGCCACCCCACCCTCCAGCACATGCTCTCACCTCCCTAGTGTCTGTGTCCATTGGTTATACTTATATGAATGCATACAAGTCCTTTGGTTGATCTCTTACCCTCCCCCACCTTACTCCCCTGCCTTCCCTCTGAGGTTTGACAGTCTGTTTGATGCTTCTTTGTCTCCAACATATTTTTGTTCATCAGTGTATGTTGTTCATCATATTCCACAACTGAGTGAGATCATGTGATATTTATCTTTTTCCAACTGGCTTATTTCACTTAGCATAATTTCTCTGTGTCCATTCATGCTGTTGCAAATGGTAAGAGTTCTTTCTTTTTTACAGCAGCATAGTATTTCATCGTGTAGATGTACCAGTTTTTTTTAATCTTTATTATTCATATTATGACAGCTGTTCCTCTTTTTCCCCCCAAAGCTTCCCTCCTCCCAGTTCCCACCCCACCCTCTGCCCTTACCCCCACCACTGTCCTCATCCATAGGTGTATGATTTTTGTCCAGTCTCTTCCCACACCCTCAACACCCCTTTCCCCCTGAGAATTGTCAGTCCCCTCCCTTTCTATGCCCCTGATTCTATTCTATTCACCAGTTTATTATGTTCATCAGATTTTTTATTCACTTGATTTTTAGGTTCACTTGTTGATAGATATATATTTGTTGATTTGTTGATGATAGCCATTCTGACAGGTGTGAGATGGTACCTCATTGTTGGTTTGATTTGCATCTCTCAGATGATTAGTGACTTTGAGCATGTTTTCATATGTCTCTTGGCTTTCTGAATGTCCTCTTTTGAAAAGTCTCTATTTAGGTCCTTTGCCCAGTTTTTGATTGGATTGTTTATCTTCCTTTTGTTAAGATGTATGTCTGGGTGGTGTCTGTTTTTTCTTTTCAGGCCACATCCTGATCCATAAAACAAACTTCAACAAATTTAAAAAACTGAATTTATGCAATGTGTATTATCCAACGAGAATGAAATAAAACTAGAATCAACAACAGGATGGTAACCAAAAAATCTCTAAATAACTGTAATCTAAAGAACTCAATATCCTATTCTCTTTGAGCATTTCTTTAAATCTATAGACTTCCCCAAAAAGTCCCCTTCAACACAGAACTTGGTATACAATTTAAGGGAGTTAACCAGGCTATAATTTGCTCATTTTAATGAACAAATAAACCCAATGAAAATCAATAACAGGAGAGTAAATGGTCATTTTTTAAGACACAAGTTATTGTGGATGCTATCAGATTTATTATTTTCCTATATATGAAGAATTCTCTATTGAACTCATAATGATAAGCAATGTGATATATAATGTTTGGGCATGCATTCTGAAGAATCTGACAGACCTAGATCCTGCCATGGTCCACTAGAAAAAAAGCTAAGCTATATACTTAAAGTTTCATCCTCAGTTTCTCGGTCCATAAAATGGGCATCAAGACAGCATCTAACACCTCAGGCTGTCTTGAGGATTACAAGCGATAAATCGTAGGGAGTATAGTATACCTGCTGATCAATATACACTTCCCATTAAGTTTGAGATAAATAAACTTGTGCCTGATTACACACAGGGATTCAGAGAAAATAGGCATTTTAAAAATTAAAGCACTACAAACAACCTAGTCATTCCATAACCCCTTTATATAAATCAGACTCAACATTCTCATAATTAAGGAAAAGTTTTTTACTCTCTTGCCTATTTTTTAATTTAAAATTGTTAATGTTGATCTAATTGCAGGTGCCCCCTTTTACCCACCCTTTGCCCATCTCTATCCACACCTCTCTCCCCCTCCCTTGACTTTTACCAAAGTATTATCTGTGTTCATGGAATATGAAAATATGTTCTTTAGCTAATCCCTTCATCTTCTTTATCCAGTCACCCCACTCTCTCCCCTTGAGCACCAGCCAGTCTGTCCCATGTATCCATGCTTCTGGTTTCATTTTGTTGGTCAGTTGTTGTGTTGGGGTTTTTTTTTATTAGAATCCACATATTAGTGAGATCATATGGTATTTGTTTTCTCTGACTGATTTATTTCACTCATGTAGCATAATACTCTCTAGGTCCACCCATGATGTTGCAAAGAGTAAAAGTTTCTTCTTTTTCATAGCTGCATATGTGTAAATGTACCATAGCTTTTTTATCCACTCATCTGCTGATGGGCACTTGGGCTGTTTCCAGATTATGACTATTGTAAATAATGTTGTAATAAACATAGAGATGCATATATTCTTTCTAATCGGTGTTTCTGGATTCTTGGAATATATTCCCAGAAGTGGGATCACTGGGTCAAAAGAGAACCCATAAAGACTCCCAGAAAGAATTAGGTATGGAACTTTGCAAACTATGGGGGTCTTAAAATAGCTAGTGAGGTTAAGAGCTGACAAACATGGGTTATAGAAATTCCAAACAATTGGAGAGGGGGGATTTATGATCTTGAAAAGTGAGTATGTACAAAATCCATTTATTGCACAGGCTTTTCCCTTTTAGTCCCTTCCTCTTTAGATGCAGATGCTACAGGTGCTAAATTCCGAATTGCCGGAGTTCATCAGAACATTCAAGTTTGCATTGAGGATTCCTATTTCTGTTGAATGGCTGATAGGTTTAACTGTTTAATGGTCATTTAAAAATCTGTAGCTTCACCCCCACCTTCCCTACCCAATGCAGTTTGCTTGTCAAACTGAATGACCAGGGTGTTGTTAAAGAGAAGATGAATACAGCATGTTGTAATTAGTATATAAGTTAAGGATTTGTTTAATTGTGTTTTATTCCAAGAAGTGTCTAAGTAATATTCTAAATTGAATCTAAAAGCTATTTCCACTATTTACTTACTTAGCCTTTCTTCCTGGCAGAAACCCCTGAGTTCATGTGTATTCATTAAAATCCAGTCCTAATTGCTCCCTAGTCAGCTATGAATCCTAAGAAATTTATCTGTTAAGTGGTTAAATTGTGTTTGCTGACATAAAATGGAATTTCTCTAATCATTTCCTATGAAAGTCTTCATAATGTTATTATAGAGGTTTTATTTATAGTAAGTTACAGAGACTCTGCTTAGAGCATTTGCATTAGAATTTATTTGTTTAAAAATTAAGCAAGTTGAGCTATATCTGGCTTCTTCCTCCAAGGCCAGTTAACAATATCTGCCAATGAAAGAATTCCTAAATCCATGGATATGATAGAGTACTACTCTAGGGGGCACAGATAGAATCAACATCACTTCCTAGACCTAGAGTTTCTCTTCCAAAAATGGTAAGTTTGGAGTGGGGTGCTGTGGGAGGACAAAAAAGAATTTTAGTTCCTTCACTAACCATATGGATCACATTAGGTTCACGGCACCCTCTGTTTTCTCTGTCCTAACACTCATCAGAGTCCCCTTGACATTACTCCCCCAAATAGTTCATAAGATCCATAAGGGAAGAATCATTGTGTCTTGCTTCTTACTATACACGCCCAACAGCACAGAATTTGGCACAGTTTTGACTGCCACACTACTGGATCCCTCACCTTTGATACACTCACACCTCTAGCCATTTCTAATTAACCCGTCCTTCTAAAGATCTAAAGCATAATAATAATAATACAATAATAGCAGCTAACATATATTGTTCTATAGGCCAGGTATTATACATGCATGTCACCTTCAATATTCTAAAATCTATGAAATTAATAATGAATGTTTTATATTTTTCAGATAAGGAAACACAGACAACAGTATCATGATTACCAAAGGAAAAGAGGCAGGGGAAAGAGAGAAGAGGGTAAACGGGAGATAGATGGTGATGGAATGAGACTTGACTTGGGTTGGTAAACAGACAATAAAATATACAGATGATGTATTATAGAATTGTATGCCTGAAACCTATATAATTTATTAAATGTCACCCCCAATAAATTAAATAAATGTTGTTAAGAGAATAGAAAAAAAAGAAATGGACACTGAAGGGGAAATTAAAATCTAGTAAGTGGCACCGGGGAAGCAAGAAATCTTCCATCTTCCCCAGCGCATGGTCATCAGAACACCAAGAAGCCACCATACTCCCAGGATTCACCTTTCACAGCTGGAGGAAAGAGAAATCTCATTGTCTTGGTTTTCTAGCACCCTTCCCTTTCTCAAGCTCATACAATCTGGTTCTTCTCTTCAGCACTCCATGGAACTCAGATGTTCTCAGTGGCCTGCTTCTAGCCTAATATAACTGTCTCTTCTGCATTTTTCTCTGTTAACTGTGGAGCTATTTGTCATTTGCCTTTCTAAACTCCCCATCCCCTTACCATCATCACTTGTTTTTACCTTCACTGGCTCCTAAACTTAACCTCTGTCTCACTCTGTGGCTACCTGTTTTAGTCCCCCAAAGTAAAAAGAGCTAGCTAGCATTTTTATAGATAAAAGAAACTAAAATTCATTGAGGCAAATTACCTGCCCAAATTCACAATGTCAGGGAAAGGCAGAATGTGTATTAAAATTTGGATTTTATCCTTAATTACTGTGTCTACAACAACCTCCTTCTCACCTCAACTTTGCTTCTTCCTTCCCCCCCATTGGCTTTCAATCAGGGGAAATACCATGTGGTGGATGGAGATAGTTACTAGATGCTCAGTAGATTGTCTATTTAATATGACCTCAGATTTTGTAATTGTCAGTAAAGACAAAAGTTGTATTTCTTCATACTTTCTGTTTTCAGTCCTCAAACTGTGGAGCATCATGGTTTGGGGAAACTAGAGCCCCTTTTTTATTTATCCATGATCCAAAGGGCCAAACAGATTTATATAAAACAATACCTCAAATATGAGGGAATGAACCTAGCATTGTAATCTTTTGTAAAAGTATCAAGGTATAGGTTTCAAGAGCTGACTGCCAGAAAGTGCACTGTATCCTTCGAGACCTCTGAGTGAGTGACAGCATTAAGGAAGTAGCGTGGGCAACTAAGATGCACAATGAACCTTCTGAGTATTATAGTTCTCTAACAATCTGTAACCGATGTGAAAGAGTAAAGCACTAAATTTTTTTTTAATAAATCTTTATTGTTCAGATTATTACAGATGTTCCTTTTTTTTAAAACCCCATAGCTCCCCTCCACCTGGTTCCCCCCTCCACCCTGTGCCCTTACCCCCACCCCTGTCTTCGTCCATAGATGTAAGATTTTTGTCCAGTCTCTTCCCATACCCCTCACACCCCCTTCCCCCTGAGAATTGTCACTCCATTCCCTTTCTATGCCCTTACTTCTATTCTATTCACCAGTTTATTCTGTTCATCAGATATTTCTATTGACTTAATTGTTATGTTTCCTGGTTGATAGGTATTTGTTGTCCCTTTGTTGTTCACAGTTTTTATCTTTACCTGTTTCTTCTTCTTCCTCTTCTCAGAGAATGTCCTTCAACATTTCAGCTAATCCTGGGTTGGTGGTGATGAACTCCTTTAGTTTTTCCTTGTCTGTGAAGCTCTTCATCTTACCATCAATTTTACATGATAGCTTTGCTGGATGGAGTAATCTTGGTTGTAGGTTCTTGCTATTCATCACTTTGAATATTTCTTGCCACTCCCTTCTGGCCTGCATGGTTTCTGTTGAGAAATCAGCTGACAGTCGTATGGGTACTCCCTCGTAGGTGATTAACTGTTTTTCTCTTGCTGCTTTTAAGACTCTCTCTTTGTCTTTTGCTCTTGGCATTTTAATTATGATGTGTCTTGGTGTGTTCCTCCTTGGATT
>PVJC01040079.1:0-15960 GCA_004026665.1 Murina feae
TATCTTCTATAATTGATACACTGTTCCTTTAAGGCGGCCTTCTAACTAACGAAGCCTCCTCTGCTTCACCTCGCAGTGTCTATAATGAAACAATTGTTACTTTTACTGGTTAGGCCCGGGCTGCTCTTTCCTTCAGCTCCGGAGGATTCTATGATTGTTACATTGTTTCAAAGCTGTGTTTTGCTAGAGGCAGTTTAATTGGAGCTGAGTTGAGCGGGCGCAGCTTCACTTTTGCTCCTGCCACAATGGAAAGGGCTGTTTACTCAGGTCCGTGAGTGGCGGCTGCCATGTTGGCTGGGCTAATTTGCATACAGCCGGTCTGATTGGTTGGTGGGCGTGGCTTACCCTGTCTCGGAGAAACTGTTAATTTTAATATTTCGCTTTTATAGAGTAGATGACATTGCCAGACGCTTGGGTGGTATACAGCCCATGTATGCAAATACACTTCTACTTACTTGTTTGGCTTCATTAAGTTGTCATTTCTGTATTTCTATCCATAAGACGGGTGAGGACTGCTTGCAATCCTTTTTGTACTGTGTTTGTAAATAGGGTAGCACAATCAAAAGAGGGGAAAATTCAGGTGACTGGCTTCGCATTCCTTATTACAGTTGCTAAGTAGTGTACTTCACGAGTTTTCAGAAACATGGGCTCTGATTTAAATGCTATGCGGGAGGAAGAAGCTTTCCTCTTCCCTTCTAGGTTCTTCCATTTAGTCTAATAATTAAATTGACATGAGATACATTGACAAGAAATAATAACCACCTTTAATTACATATGTACCTATGGGAATCCTGCATACATGAAGAGTGAGATCCATACATGACATATGGGAGAGTCAGAGACAGAAAAGAAAATGAGGCATACATAGCATTCTGAGCTAAGGATGAGGTAAGGCACCTTGGGGCGTCAGAGAGCAGGAAGTTCATTCCCAGGATGCTAAGAAGAGCAAATGTTCACCAATTAGAAATGTGCCCTGCCATACAGATAGCTCATTAAAATTTATTCCTGGTGGCCCTAGCCAGTTTGGCTTAGTGGACTGAAGGGTCCCAGGTTCAATTCCAGCCAAGGGCACATGCTGGGGTTGTGGGTTCGATTCCCAATTGGGGGCATGCAGAAGGCAGCTGTTCAATGATTCTCTCTCATCATCCATGTTTCTATCTCTCTCTCCCTCTTCCTTGCTCTCTGAAACTAATAAAAATGTAGTTTTAAAAAACCTTATTCCTGGTGATAACTATTGTTATGGGCAAGTCTCCCAATATAGATTCTTCTAGGTAGTTAAGGGAGGGGCAGTTATTCTTCTGACACTTTAAGTCTTGATTGCATTCAGCTCAAAATAATCCAAATGCCAAAATGATGCATGTGGGGACCCTGTTCTGAACCCCGTCAATGACCACCTGAAACAATCCCCAAAGATTTTTTATAACTTCCCTCTAGCCTGGAAGGACTCTGCATAATTTTGAATTCCAGGAAAAAAATCAATCACCTTCTTGCTATTCTGAACTTTGAAGTTTCTCTGACATCAGAGGACTTTCATCTCAACCAAAATGAGACTAACTGGAATTATAGAAAGATTAATGTATTTTTTGCACATAAGTTAAAGGATTAAAATTTGTCATGTTAGCACATATATTACGGTCAAAATATCATATCTTGCTGTAAAAAACATAACCAGGATAATAACCAGTTATTACATAATTTACTCTAAATTTTTATTAATGTTTAGGAAAATTTACAATTTATTACTATCTTTATAATTTTGTTTTGCTTCCTCAACTTTATTGCTTGAAAATTTTTTTCAGTTACAGCTAACATTCAATAATTATTTTATATTAGTTTCAGTTATACAGAATAGAGGTCAGACAATTATATAACCCTGCTGGTAAGTTTAGTACTCATATGATACTGAATAATATCATTCACCATATTCCATAGGCTGTATTTTATAGCCTCATGACTATCTTGTAACTAACAATTTGTACTTTTTAATCCCTTCACCTGAAGCATCCCTCTTGTATAAAAACTGCTGTTTGAAATTTTAACCCTGCTATTTCTGGCTTCTGTAAATGCTTGCTGGCTTAAATAATAAGGAAAATAAGACTACTCCAATTTCAGAGAGGCCATTAAACCTTCTCCAGATGAAGTTACCAGTGCTGGCACCAGACCAAGCCTTTTGTTGAGGTCTCAAAGCCTGAGCACATAGGAGCTCTTTAAGAATTTGCAAAGGGGACCAGAAAACCCCATATTGGGGAGACAAAGAGGATAAAATGGTATAAATACAGGAAACTTCCTATGTGACTTCACCCAGAATTCTAGAGACATTTTTCTCTGGTTCCATGTGTAATAATAAATGTAACTCCAACTCTCTAAGCATTGCTTGATTTATTCCGGTTTTCTGTAACACACGTTTTTCATCCAGTCCTCCAATCCCTCTCTCATTGGCAACCATCAATTTATTCTGTGTGTTTATGAGTCTGTTTCTGTTTGTTTGTTTTTAAATTCTTACCTAAGGAAATGTTTTGGGTTTTTTTTAATCTTCAGGAGAGAGAAAGGGAGAGGGAAATGGAGAGAGAGAAATAACCAATGTGAAAGAAAGACATCAGTCAGTTGCCTACCACATGCACCCTCACTGGGGATCGAACTTGCAACCTGCGTATGTGCCAAGACCAGGCCGACCTTTCAATGTACAGGACAGTGCTGCAACCAACCAAATACACTGGCCAGGGCTGTTTCTACTTGTTTGTTTATTTTATTCTCTAGATTCCATATATAAATGGAATCACATGGTATTTGTCCTTCCAACATATTTCACTGAGCATAATACTATGCTGTCACAAATGGTAGAATTTCATTCTTTTTAAAAAATAGCTTCAAATATCTGAGGCAATGTGATTTTTTAAAATATGCTTTTGTTAACTTTAGAGAGAGAGGAGGGGAGAAGGAAAGAAATAAATATCAATGCAAGAGAGAAACATTGATTGGCCAACTCCTAAACATCCCCTACTGGCGATCCAGTCTGAAACCCTAGCATGTGCCCTGACCAGGAATCAAGCCAGCAACCCTTTGGTGCATGGCACAATGCTCAACCAACTGAGCTACATTGGCCAAAGCAGGATTTCATTTTTTATTATAGCCAAGTAATATTCCATTGTATATATGTACCATCTCTTCCATATCCATTTTTTTATTGATGGCCACATAGGCTGTTTCCATATCTTGGCTATTTAATCTAATAAAAGCATAATATTGAAATTGACCATCCCTTCGAGACATCTAAGCCATGCCCACCAGCCAATCAGAGCGACTGTATGCAAATTAACCCAGTCAACATGGAGGCCGCCACTCATGGAGCTGAGTAAACAGTTTCCTATTGCGGCTGGGATGGGCCTGCACCTCTCAGAAAAATGGCTACTGCGGTAGGGGGTGGGGGATGACCCATTGCAGGTCTTCTGGCCACTAGTTTTCCACATTTCCCCCCAACTCTTTCCACCCCAGCCTCTCCTCAGGCAACTCCAGCCCACACTACCCTCCCTCCACCAAAGCCTTGGGTGAGTGGCTGCAAGCAAAAATCCTGTACTCTGGCCCTAGCCAGTTTGGTTCAGTAGTTGGAACATCGGCCCACAGACTGAAGCATCATGGGTTCTATTCCTGTCAAGGGCACATACCTCGGTTGCAGGTCAATCCCCGGCCTCAGTTGGGGCGTGTGCAGGAGGCAGCCAATGGATGTGTCTCTCTCACATCAATGTTTGTCTTTCCCTGTTTCTCCCCCTCCCACTCTCTCTCTAGAAATCAATGGAAAAAAGCATTCTCAGATGAGGATTAACAACAACAAAATAATAAGAAGAAAATCCTGTACTCTGGGTTCTTTGTATTGTTTAAAAAAGTGGCTTTATCTCTGACGACTCTGGTTCTTTCTAGCAGTCAAAAGCCCCACCACCTGTCACAGCTGGATGTTCTGTGGGCTGTTATCTTGGCTCTGGTGCTCTGGGCCTCGCTCCACTCAAGGAAAAACTGCTCTGTAGCCAAGACATCCCTCCTCACTCTCAGCCCACCGCCCGCCCGTGGAAGCTGGGCCAACCCCTCTCACCACCCCAACCTGCTTACCAGACTCCAGGTGGTGTCTGCCTGTCCTTGTTAAAAACCTCCTCCTCAGCTAGTCCTAGGTTGACAATTCTGGGTGAATGTTCCCCAATTTAGTTTTATTTCCAGTCTGGCTCTGGTAAGGAAGTGTACGAAAGATCCACCTACTCCACCACCATCTTGAAACCTTAAGCCTGTTGATTCAGTCTTGATCTTTTCTCTTAATCATGAGATACCTTAAAAAATGCTTCTTACTATTAAACAATTGACTCTGTGAGGTCAGGGATCCTGTCAGTGTTGGTCAATATTAAATCCTAAATAGCAGCCACGTAGTAGGTGCCAAGAGAGAAGACATCCTAAATGTTGCAGGAAAATTGTAAGTCTGATTAAACACACCCAAAGGTGTGATTTATAAGTGAGTCAGTGAAAGGGCCTGACTCTACTATCCTCAGGACTGAGCACAGAGCCTTCTTTCCTCTTCTCCTCTTAAGCTGCCTGGACTGGACCTTTGGAATGCTCCCTGTCTGTGCAGCCTAACCCACATGTTACATTTCCAACACTTGTGTTTTTCATGCCTGGAATAGGCTACAAGCATCACAGTGATTAAAATCAAGACGAGGCCCAACCGGTATGGATCAGGGGACAAAGCATTGGCCCCGAGAGCTGAAGGGTTTTGGGTTTGATTCCAGCCAAGGGACATACTTAGGTTGCAGGCTCCATCCCTGATCGTGGTCGGGGCACATGTGGGAGGCGACCAATCGATGTGTTTCACATGGATGTTTTTCTCTCTCTGTCTCTCCCCCTCCCTTTCACTCTTTGTAACAACCGATGGGAAAATATCCTTGAATGAGGATTATCAACAATAAGAAAGACTAGGACAGAGTTCTCTTCATCGTGAAAGACTACCAGATGAGGCAATGAAAAGAGTATATGAAGAGACCTGCATTAAAATAGGGTCCTTTGCTCTTCCACAACCCCTTTCATATGAGAATTTCAGAGTATTCTTTGACTTTAGCCAGCTTTTCATAATGAGGCTTATAGTACAGACGGAGAAGCAGACCTCTGCACCTGCTGTTCCACAGACACACCACACTCAACATGTAACTGAGAGAAGTTACTATCTTTTCCCCAAACCTCTTTCTTTCTCTGGATTCACCTTCATGTGAATGGTCTCTTTATCTATCTGATCCCAAAGCCTAAAACTTAGATATCATTCTAGACTTCCAGCCCTCCCCCACTTCTAATTGAATTCGTCCCCCAATATGTCTCAGCCCCTCCACACACTGCCATCCCTTTGCCTCGACCCAGAGCGCTGACTCTCACAAGGCCCCACGTCACCTGGGCCTCTGCACCTCTTCTCACTGGTCTTCCTGCCACCTCTGATCCAGGCTCCACTCTGGTCCTCAGATGTCTCCTAAAAGGCAAATGTGATCATGGCAATCCACCCCTGGGCTTCAAATCCTTCAAAAAGTCTCCATTTTTTGTGAATAGATTCTAAGTCCTTATCATGCCACACATTTGTTTCTGCCTCCTTCATTTTCATCTGCCTCATCCTCAGCTGCTCCCACGCAACAGACACATGCCAACGCTCATACACACACGTGCACACACGCTCACACACACACCTACACCACAAGTTGCAAACCCACAATTCCCTAAACTTGCCTGGCTGTTTTCAAAGCCAGGCCTTTGTACTCATATTTCTCTCTCTCTCTCTCTCCCCATGGAGAACTACTACCCATCTTGTAGGATGCAGCTCAAGTGAAACTTCATGAAGCTTCTGATCTCACCAGGAAAAAGGATCATTTTCTTTTGTGCCATCCATATACCTTGTACTTGTTTCATTTCTACTGCTACCATTCTGGGTGCCAATGATTGGGTTGAAACTACTGCCTTTACTAGACTTGAGCTGTCCTTGGAGGGCAAGGCCCAAGTCATTCATCTTTATATTGCAAGCACCTATGTATCCTGGCAGCATAGGGAACTCCATAAATGTGTAATGGCTTCAGTGGATCAACAAATAATGGAGTGAGTTTCTTCCAAAACTAGGATAAAGGAAGATTAAATAATTCACACCAAGGACAGAGAAAAAGAGGATGAAGCTCAACGAGGATTGATAAACTATACCCAGAGTTTAGCCTAGTCAGACTGTGATTGAAGGATGAAAATCTTATTTTAATGTAACTACTTCAATTCCCTGTAGGAATGATGACTGGAAGGACATATATGAAACCTGATAACAATTTCTAAAAATGAGGGTGGGAGAAGGGGAAAGTGTCAGGATAATACCATGAGCCACTAGAGCTCTAAAGTATCTTTTCACAAAGAAAGTCACCAAAAAATTTATGCACCCATAAATTATCTCTAGTCTCACACCAGTAACTTGTAAAAAATAGATGACTTTGACAGGAAAGCTTAGTGGCATTAATTAGCGCTGGCTGGGTTACATGAAGGGGCAGTTTTAAGGGCAAGTTGCCTACTGGTTAGTAACAGGGATTGGAAATAAGGGGATAAGGATGTTTCCCTTTGTATTAGCTGACCAGCAAACTGGACAGAATAAACAATGTCCTTGATTCAAGGGTAGCCGGAAGACATAGTAAAGATTTTATATTTCAGCAGTTGTCACTCAGGGAGTCAGAAAGCACTGGGATTCTTGATCAGTTGGGAGAAAGGGTAACTTAAACTACCAACTAGCAAAGGCACCCAAACTGGAAGACTGAATTACCAAATGCCATCAAATTTGGGGTCCATCAGTCAAGTGTTTCCAGTCTTGACATGATTCACAGCAGAAGAAACGTGGAAAATGACAGCCCAGTTACTTCATTCTGTGAAGGGAGAAACTAAGGGTTAAAATACAAGTGACATATGCACTGTCACATCCTCCTGGGTCTGGGCACATGGAGCCCAGGGCTTTTTTTGCTCCTCTGAGCTCATCTTTGTATTCGTTACCTTTACCTTCACCCCCCAGCTAGGACATGAACCATTCTGAAATTTAACAGTGTTCCAAAGGTCTGGGGAGATTGGGTATGGAACTCTAAAATTGCTTTGAACCCAGCTGCTTTCTTTGCTAATTTTATAACAATAACATTAATTGTTGAAGTGTTTGTGTAATTATCACTGTTAGGATAAAAATTTTAAGCTATATTGCCCTAACTGGTTTGGCTCAGTGGATATAGCGTCAGCCTGCGGACTAAGGGGTCCTGGGTTCGATTCCGGTCAAGGGCATGTACCTTGGTTGCGGGCACATCCCCGGTGGGAGGTGTGCAGGAGGCAGCTGATTGATGTTTCTCTCTCATTGATGTTTCCTAACTCTCTATCCTTCTCCCTTCCTCTCTGTAAAAAATCAATAAAATATATATTTTTAAAAATGTTTAAGCTATAGTACCTCTAAAATAGTGAGTCTCAACTGGAGGAAATTTTGCTTCTCTCCCTCCCCACCCCAGGAACATTCAGCAATGTCTGGAGAGATTGTTAATTGTCACAGCCTGCGGGAAATTGCCACTGGCATTTAGTGGGCAGAGGTGGGGGTGATGGTAAACAGCTTACAATGCACTGGACAGGCTGCACAACAAAGAGTGATCCAACCCCAGATGTGGACAGTGCCAAGACTGAAAACTCTCATCGACAACAAACACCTTATATTAAATCAGGGATCTCGGCGGTGGGGGGGAGGGGGGTGTGAGGGGGGGAGTTCAGTTGGTTAAAATATGAGCTTTTTCTCTAAATAGGTCTAACCTATTGAGTAATATTGGTCATAGAAAGGCATTTTGGAGATAGTTTTCTTCTAAATAAATTCCTTAAAACTGTAGACTCATTCTAAGGTACACATGTGGGCATGAAGCCAGAGCATTGGCTATTTTCAGAAACAAATCCCCAAATCGCCAACATTCATGCAAAACGGTGGAGGAACATTAGTGCAGCACACGATGGGACTGTGGGAACAGAGTCTTCCAGCCTCAAAGAACCTCAAGGAGGAATCCTGAGCACCTGGGCCTGGCGGGGAAGAGCATGAGTGGGAGAGAGACAGTTTGGGGTATTCCCCAGATGCCAGCTTTGACCCAATGATGAGTGTCACTTTGACCACGTCTCCTTGCTGTTGTCCATCCACCTGAGGGACATGGGACTGTGAGAGTACAAAGATGTTAAGATTATACTGTGCTGCCCAGCTGGGTGTGGCTCAGTAGTTGAGCATCAACCCAGGAACCAAGAGGTCACCGTTTTAATTTCCAGTCAGGGCTTAAGCCTCGGTTGTAGGCTCAATGCCCAGTGAGCATGCCAGAGGCAGCTGATCAATGGTTCTCTCTCATCTTTGATGTTTCTATTTCTATCTCTCTCTCCCTCTCCTTTCCTCTCTGAAATAAATGAAAACATATTTTTAAAAAAGATTATACTGTGTTAATACAGAAGCTGTTGATATAATGTTGGTGATCCTATGCACAATATTTTATAACTTAAAGGTAGCCCACATAATTGCCATGTTGCCTGTCAGCATTGTTTCCTTTAGGTTTTGCAATCCCCAAAGTCAGGAGCAATGACAATCAGTTCCTATGACACACCTCTGGCAGAGTTCTGCTCACACACATATTAAGTGTGTGATAAGGATGATGACAATGAGGACTAGCAATGCACCTACTGAACTGTTTCTCTGCCACAAGAACAGTGCTCTTACATGCGAAGTTCATTATATGGCAAGTTCCCCATTACTCCCTACTTGTTAACAGAAGAAAAGAGAATAACTGCTTCTTGCTGCTTGTCATTTCATAAGACAGAGTTCCAAGCTTCTTGCCCTAAACAACCAAAAATTATATGAGACTCTTCCTTCAAATGTCAGAATGGCATTTAGCTTGACAGCTTTCTCATTGTTATGCACAGAGATTCTCTCATCAAACCTGTCAGAAATTCCTAACGGGGGCTCACAAACTTGGAGCCAATACCTCAGCCTTGTGTCATAATTCTGAAGCTTTCAATGAGTTCAAGAGAGAGGTCAGTGTGGGTGTTCTCTGACACCAGGAAACCTGAGGTATTCCTCCCCACCACATTCTGGAAAGGAAGGGGAAGGTTAATGTGGGAGGAAGGTTTAAGGGACACCTTTGAGTGACTGCTTTGGGGAAGACCCTAGAGCAGTGATTCTCAACCTTCTGGCCCTTTAAATACAGTTCCTCATGTTGTGACTCAACCATAAAATTATTTTCATTGCTACTTCATAACTGTAATGTTGCTACTGTTATGAATCATAATGTAAATATCTGATATGCAGTATGGTCTTAGGCGACCCCTGTGAAAGGGTTGTTCGACCCAAAGGGGTCTCAACCCACAGGTTGAGAACTGCTGCCTAGAAGCTTCCTCTGTAGTCAGTTCAGAGACAGAACAAGAGGCAACCCAGCAGGAGAGTGCCCGGGGCAGCGGTCCATAAGGAATACTGAGACACCACTGGGTAAACTGGAATTCTGGTGCCAGTTAACTCAGCTTTCTGCATTGACCTTTTACACAACCTGGGATGAGGATGTTAGGTCCACTTCTGCTGAAGAAGATGGTGCCATGACTGATGGAGATCTGCCAGCAACCAGGCCAAATATGCTCTTTCCTTTAGCATAGGTGAAGTACCCACCTCTCCCACTCACTAAAGCCACAGACGGATATCACCACGCTCTCCGTGCCGGAGACCTAGTGTTGCATCAGAATCAGTGGTTCAGGAGAGGGCGGACCTGTCAGTCAAGAAGATCTCTTCAGCCACTTTCCGTGGTATTTTAGAGCCTCCTAACTCTTTGGGAGAGCCTGTCTCCACGCATGGCTGCCCCTGAGCATGCCTGCCTTGGTGCAGGTCTCCCAAACACTTTCTCTCCTGCCTGCCCCTAAGCACAGGTGCAGCAATTGTTTTCAAACTCAGCCTCGGTCTTCCCATGTGGTCACACGTCAGCAGCAGCAGGATCTCGGTTGAGTGATCAGGGGAAACCAGAAGCTCAGCCACCTCTCTGAGACCAGGCAGAAGAGAGGCATCTAAGCCAACAGTCAGAATCAGCTAGAATTATGAAAACAACGATGGCACAAGGTGGTGCTTTTTATTGGAATTGTATGATTTATTATTATCCACATTTTAAGCAGTTTAACTTGTTTATGACCGGCAACAAATGGTGTAGTCTGAAAAACCACAACAAATAAATGTATGTAATAAATCGCTTAGTTTAGATGTAAATAAAAGATATGTAACACTTATTAGTAAAGAAGTGCCACCTCTGCTGAATAAGTGTTGGATTGCTATTTAAAGAACATGCTTTTGAAAGGGTCGAAATAATTCTCAGAATGCCCGTAACCTTTTGATCCCACCTTTGGGTTAGAAATAAGTGGGGGCTCCTCACCATTTGGGGGAAAGTCATTTACCCCTCAGCACCCTTCAGAAGTGACGGCCATTTCCCTTTCTGCTCCTTATAAGGTTGAGGCAGGAAGGGCGCAGAGCCCCTGACTCATATTCTTTTCAGTTCCACAAAAGAATATGGAAGAGAGGGTTGGAGGGTGGTGGTGGTGGTTGAGTGGGGAATTGAGTGAGGGAGCTGAGGGGGGTTAGGAGAGGTTCAGTGTGGGGAGCACCCTCCCTCTAATGAGGAAGTTATGATTTAATGTGTGATTAATACCTGGGACTGCGGCTCTGCTTCCTGGGCAAGGCCAGCAATAATTTTAGAGTATGTCAGCGCATTGCCATCACTTTCACGTCTGTCTCCATAAGAGCTGACCGAGCTGTGATGAGATCTCTGTTCTGGAACACACACAGCTGGATGGAGCTCACATGATGCAGTCCCTGTGCACATCCCCCTCAAGCAGCCAGTGGGAAAGGTGAAGGCCCCCTCCTTAGGGGAAACTGAAGACAAGCATCACCTTGGGCGGTTGGAACCAGTGCCCAGGGAAAGGACCAACCATCTGTCATGCTGTGGGGAAACTGAGGTCTCCCGAAGTAAACTCAGTCTCGGTCTTCCCACCATGGTAAAGGTCACACACCAACCAAAACCATAGCCCCACTACCCACTGTCCCAGCTGGCGGGTGCTGCTGGACCCCTCAGTGCTCCACCACCATGATGGAAAGTGGGTTTGGTCTCACAGGCTGATTCTGACGGATTGTTGGTGACTCCCTGGAGGGGAGGTTATAACCTGGAGGCTCAACCCAGCCAGAGAGAGGCCATGGCTGACAGAGATGTGTGTCGGGAGTGGAGGCAGTAGTGTCTGTGACAACCCCATCTTAGTTATCATCCGGCATGGAGACAAGGCTTTTTCTGTAACTCCCTGTCCAGCTATTCAAGGCTGGGGAACATTTTGGTCATTTTGATTGGCAGCTCAGGAAGAGCAAACGGGAATTGAACACAACTGCCTTTGACTGAATCAGCGGGCTCACAGGTTGGAGAGTCCTGACTTGCTCCACAGGTTTGGCCTCTGGAGCTGGCCTCCAGGCACTGGCTGTCACTTAGCAACCTAGGCTGGTGAGACACTGGACTCCCTGCTGGCCAAGAGACCACTCCCTCTGCAGGTTACTCTTTTGGAAATATCTGACACCTTCGGGAACCAGATGTATAGGAGAGGTGTGGAGAATAATTATGCCAATATCACCCCCGGGGTGGCGGGGTGGCGGAGTGGCAGGTGGAGACTGGGCAGCTGATATTGGCTGACATGCCATCAATAGGTTGCCTGGGGTTACAGTCCTCTCACTTTGAGCTCAGTTCACCAAACCAAATATAAGGCAGCCAGGTACAAGAAAACTGGGCTATAAAAGAAGGAAAGAGAAGTAAATTCAGAATCTTTTCATGCTGCGCACAGTGCTAGATTATTTCACAGGCAGTGTTTTATTCCATTGTCACTATGAGGTAGGTTAGTCTCGTAGTCTAAGGGGTGCTGTAACAAGTCTAAGCTACAGAAATTAATTTTCTCACAGTTCTGGGGACTGAAAGTCGGCGATCAAGGTGTCAGTAGGGTTGGTTCCCTGAGGCCTCTCTTTTTGGCTTGCAGATTGTGGAGAGCGGCTATAGTGTTTGGACAAGTTCAAACCTCTGACTAATGAGAGGGCACAGTTCTCTCATGGCCACATGCAAGTCCCAGCTTGGAGGCAAAGCCCTCCCAGCACAATTAGAGCCAACAGCTATAGTTGTAAGCTTGAACCTATGGTCCGAACACGTGGCTTCACATACCTGAATGATGTGGGCTTGATAGAATTCAGGTGCATGTAGTTGAGTGGGATCGAAATCCACGAGAATGTTGTAAACATCTTGACCACACACTTACTTTGCCTCATGGAATCTGGCTATAAAATAAAGACAGGGCTTGTAGACCATGGCGCTGTTGCTAGTTCCCCATCAGAGAGGCTCTTCATCAGAGGACAGCGTTCCACCCAGACCCAGCTTTCACTATCTTGTCTGTCTTTTCTCAGTCCTTCACTGCCCCCACTGAGGTTCACACAGATGGCTGTCCTTTCTCTGTGTCCTCACAGAGTCTTTCCCTTGTGAATGACTATGTCTTAATCTTCTCTCCTATAAGGACATCAGTAAGACTGGATTAGGGCCCATCTGTAATGACCTCATTTAAACTTCATCACCTCTTTCAAGGCCCTTCTCTGAATACAGTCACATTCTGAGGTGCGGGAGTTTAGGATTTAAACATATGAATTTGGAGGAACATAATTCAGCCCATAACAAGTAGGTAGAATAATCCCATTTTACAGAACCCGGTGTCCACATCAATAAGTAGTTATGTTCTATCGAATTGTGAAGTTCATGTTCTCTCCACTACAATATGCTGCCTCTCTGTGTCCCCAGTTTTCTAATATGAAATTGGACAACCCCACCTCTGCCTCCATTTTTGGTGTCAAAATACAACTAAAAAGTCAAGAGAGTTCTGGAAAGATAAAAGTGCCAATCAAGTTAAAATACAACATTGATTTTCCTGTCTGAGGGGGAAAAGTAAGGAGGGTGGAGAGTCTGGGGTGATGAAGTGAAAGCTGCTCATTCAGAATGCAAGAAAAACAAGAGAGAGAACAACCTGGAGCCACTTTCCTAATTGTCATCTCTGAGCTTCCAAAGTCCCATCCCCTCCACACACCTCTC
Organism: Murina feae; assembly: GCA_004026665.1. NCBI lineage: Eukaryota > Metazoa > Chordata > Mammalia > Chiroptera > Vespertilionidae > Murina > Murina feae. The sequence goes on from PVJC01040079.1 coordinate 13,158, forward strand.
CCCATGTCCCAGTCCTGAATACTGTCTGTTTGGTCTTTCTAAGCAGCACTCAGGGGGGATGCCTCTTTGAACTGCCTCTTCAGGAAGTCATGGTTCACACTTTAGTGAGCATGTATTACTTTATCTGTCTAGCATAGTCTCCCTCTCTACCTTTCTCTGGGAACTGTTCCCCTTCAAATTCAACTACTGTATTTTTCCATGTGTAAGATGCCCCCATGTATAAGGTGCCCCCCACTTTTCCAACCCAAAATTAAGAAATCAATATCTAATCTAATAAAAGAGCAATATGCAAATTGAACCTCACTCTGTTACAAGCCATGCCCACCAACCAATTAGGAGCAAATATGCAAATTAATTAAAATGGTGGTGGCCATGGAGCTGGAGTTGCCCTGGGCAATGGAGGAAGCCAGGGGCCCTATGGGCCTTGAGCTCTACTCAAGGCTACAAAGTTTCAATTATAGAAGATAAATCCCAGATACCTGCTGGGCTGGAACCTTGAGTTGCCAAGGGCAACCCAGGCTTTGAGCAGGGGACCAAGGCAACAAAGTTTTAATTATAGAAGTTGAATAAATCCCAGATACCTGCTTCCAGCCAGGCACTCCAGTAGGGACCTGAACCCTGAATGGGGCTGTGGGCAGCCTGTAATGGCCCTCTGCCCCTCACCCAGGCTGGCTAGGCACCCCAGTAGGGACCCAAACCCTGAAGGAGCTATGGGCAGCCTGTGACAGCCCTCTGCCCCTCACCTAGGCTGGCCAGGCACACCCGAGGGGTCCCGGACTGTGAGAGGGCACAGGCCGAACTGAGGGACTCTCCCCCGGCCCCAAGTGTACAAATTTTTGTGCACTGGGCCTCTAGTTTTCTACATAAAACAGAACATATTTTTATTTAGTAATTCCCGCAGGTAATGTTTACATACCATAACTGTGATATTATGCAGCATGTTGAAGCGGGGGATTTCCCAGTGGTGAGGACAGTGGAGTCCCTAGCGCTAGGATGCTTGCATGCACGACTCCAGAGACTAGGTTCTGTGACGCAGGTCTAACTTTATTGAGGAAATGCAGCTGTACTTATAGTGGAGGTGGCCAATCATGGAACACCATCTTAGGGGAGCCAATGAAAGGTCAGGGTACTGTGTAGGCGGCTCTGGGAGGGGCTCAGGCAGGTGTTGTCATCTTCCTGGTTTGCCAGAAAGATCTGAACTACTGGAGTAAGCTCACAGCATTGCATCAGCCTCTGCACCGAGACAAAACCTCCTGTGCTCTACCTATATCTCCCCCTTCCTTTTATTAGCGCCCGTTGGATGTGTATTATCATGACCTGCTGTGCCTTTATTCGGGCTATCATGGTGAACATGGAAGGGCGGAAGGGCAGTGCGAGAGTGAAGATCTGCCAATAGGGATGCAGAGGAAATGCCCGGCCAAGGACCTTCCCTTGACCAATCAACAGGGGCCACATGCGTTACCCCACCCACTTCTTCTGGCCCTATAAATCCTTTTGTTTGCCTGAAACCGGTACTCCCTCCCCCGTCGCGCCATTGTGCGGCGGGCAAGTGGGGAGTCCAAGTTAACTTGTATAATAAAGCTCTCATGTTCTTGCAGCGGTTTTGGGGCTCACTCGTAGTCTTTGGGGGCCACGACTTCTGGGTACAACATTTGGGGGCTCGCCGGGATCCCCCAAGACCTCCGAGGGACCCCCGAACCGAAGAGCGTGATTGACCACGGTATGTGTCTTGTCTGTCTTGTGTCTGTCTGTCTTTTTGTGTGTTGTGTGAGCTCATTTTTGGAATGGTTTAAGCCTGAAAGAACCTAAGCAGACGTGCTGGTCAATAGGTTACAGGGGGGAAGCTGGTGGGGGACGCCCCACGCTTCCCAGGAAGGATCGGAATAGCCTTCCACGAATTGGGAGAGATGAGACGTGCCTCTCCACGAATTAAGATGGGAGGGACGGGAATTCCCCTCCAGGATTTCAGACTAGAGAGAAGGGCTTGCCTCTGTAGGGTCTGAAACGAGATGGTTGCTCCGTTCCACAGAGTTGGAGATTTACTGTTTCTGTGTTTTATGGAGATTTAACTGGTCTATTTGGTTTACTGAATGGTTTCCTGAAACTCCGCTGTTTTTATGTAAACGTAGTACTTGCTGGTGTAAAAGTGTTTCTCTGTTTGTTCTTTTCAACCTGGTTCCCTCCCTGCAACTAAGTTTTGGAATTGCTCAAACCTTACTGCCTTGGGTCAGGTTCTCTGTCTGAAATCTGGTGAGCTTTACTAACAAAGGGCTGGTTAACTGCCGGAAAATGGCCAGAGGGGTGCCTCAGGCCTAGGTCATAGAAATCGAGCTAGAGGCTCAGGCAAGAATGTGCTTAATTTGCAATTTAAATTCCTAAAGGTTTCCAGCAAAAACTGCTTCTCGAAAGATAAAAGTCTTGATCTAGATTTACGGTATAAAGGTTTAAAATGTGATGTATATTGTCTGAGCTTTGGCTCGTTAAGTCATGTAATATAAGCAAGTTAAAGGGGTTTGTTCAGGTTTGTTCGGGCGGCTGAATAGCCAGGGCATTACATGTGTTTAATTCGTACCGCCGGCTTTGGGAAGCAACCACGTGGAGTTCGTGCGGGCCGCCATCTTGGAAAGGCGGGGCCGCCCCCTCCCTCTGAATTAGACAATCACAAAAGGAAATGTTGCTTACTGAACTAAAATGGGATATTTTTAATTTGCCTGCTTTTAGTTTTTATTACAGAAGCTTTATTGTATTTTGTTGAATGTATATTTTCTTGAAAGTAAAAGTGTACTTAAAGTGTATTGATAAT
>PVJC01040080.1:5314-16044 GCA_004026665.1 Murina feae
GGGGGGGGAGAGAAAAAGAGCTCGAGAGACACCTATGTGAAAAAGACACATGGATTGGTTGCCTCTCGCATGCATCTGACAAGGCCTGGAATTGAGCCTGCAATTGAAGTACATGCCCTTAACTGGAATTGACTTGAGACCCTTCAGTCTGAGAGCTAATGCTCAAGCCACTGAGCCAAACCAGCTAGGGCTGGCTTTTTTCTTAGACCTTATGAACCAACCTCTGTTAGCTTCAAAATTGTATTCTGCAGCTTTCTCACCTACCTCAGCTCTTATAGAATTGAATTAGGGATTTGCTCTAGATTACATTTTGCCTTGAGGGAATGTTGTGGCTGATCTTCTATCCAGACCACTAAAATTTTCTCCATATCAGCAATAAGGCTGTTTTACTTTCTTGTTGTTCATGTGTTCACTGGAGTAGCAGCTTTAATATCCCTCGGGAACTTTATCTTTGCATTCATAACTTGGCTGTTGGCATAAGTGGCCTAGTTTTCCACCTTTCTCAGCTCTTGGCATGCCTTCCTCATGAGCTCAGTCATTTTAGCTTTTGATTTAAAGGGAGAAACATATGACCTTTCCTTTCACTTGAATACTTAGGAGCCACTGTAGGGTTATTAATTGTCCTAATTTCAATATTACTGTTTCTCATAGAATCAGGACGGCCAAGGAGAGGGATAGACCTGGGGAACAACCGGTTAGTGGAGCAATCAGAACCCACACAACATGTATCAGTCAAGTACACCATCCTATAGGGGCGAGGTTTGTGTTGCCCCCAAATAACTATAACAGTAACATGAAAGACCACTGATCAAAGATCATAAAAATATAATAATAAAAATATAAAAATATAATAATAAAAAATTTCAAATATTGAGAAAATTACCAAAATGTGGCACAAACTGAGCAAATGTTTTGGGAAAATGGTGCCAATAGATGAGCTTGATGCAGGTTGCCACAACCTTTAATTTGTGAAAAAAAACAAAAAACACAACATTTGTGAAATGCAGTAAAGGAAAGTGCTCTGACACATTTCAAACACTCTTGAGTGTATCATTCTGCTTTCATACTTGAGTTGCTGCACCAATTTTGTTGTTATTTTGCACAGCCTCTAAAAGTGTATACTAAATGAGTTTGGTTTTAGCATGTCTTTAATTTCACCAGTGTTCAGTACTAACCTAATATCAATAAAGCAGTGTAAGGATTGACATTCACACACAGTCCTTTATTATTCACTGAACAACACGTGGCTTTGTTAGCACGTTACTGTTCCATCAGCACTGATTTCATTATCTACATCATGACTCAATACCATTACTAGTTTGAAAAAAGAATTCTCCCATTGTATGGGCTTTGGTAGTATTAAAACAGTGTTTGCCAAGTACGTCTCTCCTGTATTTACCACACTTATACCAAGAGCTGTTGTATGATATGAACATTAGTGATTCTTTCCAAATATAAAGTGAGATATCTAGTAGCATGATTTTCGACATTTAAAATTAGTGGTATTATGTGACATACTGCAATCACTTAACATAGGAGTCTTGCCAATATTCCAATCTGCTTTCTTTCAGAGGAGGATATTTTTCATTTAATTAGTGGATGGCTTTGCTTTTTTTTATATTCTTATGAGTAGCACAGCTTTGGATGATGCCTCTCTAGTTTTAATCCCCCTTCCTTTTTTTTTAAGTGACAGAAGTCATAAATTTTACATTCTTCTGTGAGACCATCTGTAGTAACATGACCCAGCTTTTCTCAGAATGGTTCACAGGAACTCCCAAATCTTTTTTATTTAAAATGATGCAGCAGTATCGCTGTTCCAACTTGGCCTTGAAAGAGTTCAGAACATGCCATTCCAAAATATGCTGTTCTGTCATATAGGCTATTTGAGTTAAAGGCCCTTGAAAACCAGCAAATAAAGAAAATTACTTTGACTTTCCCTCTTTTTCTTTTTTTTTAAAAAAACATATTTTTATTGATTTGTTTTTAGAAAGAAAGGAAGGAAAAGGGAGAGAGAGACAGAAACATCGATGAGAAAGAACATTGATTGGCTGCCTCCTGTATGTCTTTCACTGGGGATTGAGCCCACAACCCAGGTATGTGCCCTCACTGGGATCAAATCAGCAACCTCTTGGTACATGGGTGATGCTCAACCACTGAGAAACACCAGCTGGGCTCCCCTCTTTTTCTTAAAAGCAGGAGATGAAATTTCTATATGAAAGATTTCCTTTCTATGACAAAGAGCCAGTAACATTCTTATCATCAAGGATGAGAAGGTGAGACAGAGAAATCTATACAAACAGATCTTGTTAAAATTATTCTTATCTTTGTTTAGCCTCTCCACATAGTTGAGTTACTTGCCACAGTTGTTTCTCTTTCCTCAACTTAATATAAAATCAAGTAGATTTTGCTGTTTCGTGGTGGCTTTGTTCCTTCTGAAGTTTCCTATGTCAAGTAAAACTTATATTAAACACATTTGCATGCTTCTCTTCCATTAATATGACTTAGCTCAATTTAATTCTTAGGTCTAGCCAAAGCAAGGTACAAGTTTGCCTCCCTTACAGCCCAAGGTTGTGTTTAAAATATACAAAAATATTGTGAGCTCTGGTTGGGAACTTGCGTTAGTTCAAAACTCAATTCAATTACTTACTATTAATTTGAATAAGTATCATCTTTTATATTTATAATGACTATAACCATACTTACATGTGAGTTTTAAGCCTCATCTATGAAACAAACTTCACCCTACTCCTGCCTCACATGCTGAAATGAGTTAAACTGACATGGAATTGTAATTCATCCTGTGAATATATTTATTTGTATTTATTTTTACCAAGAATTCCATGAAAAAGCTCCAAAGATAAGTATCTTATGACATTTAATTTAGGTTTAGGACACTAATGTTACCAATAAAAAGATGGAATTGCTTAAATAAATTGAAGTTTGAGTCATAACAAAGCTTTCAGCAGAGGGGACACATTGATGAAGAAAGCAGCATGTTTTTAGCTGGAGAGGACATTGGAGAGTATAGTATATAACTCCCTTATTTTACAAGTAAGGAAACTGAGGCCAGAGCTATTTATGGACTTGAGTTTTAGTGTTACGCCAAAAGTTAGTGGGAGGCTAGTTCTAAAGTAGTCTTTCTTGGGTGCCAGTGTAACTCAGTAGTCTTCAACTATAGCTATTATGGGAGGCTTGCCAGCCGTGAGCCTGGCATCTGGCGCCTGTTGGTCAGCTGAGCGGCACTTCTGCTGTGGGAGTGCACTGACCACCACGGGCAGTTCCTGCATTGAGTATCTGCCCCCGGTGATTAGTGCGCACCGTAGCAACTGATCGACTGGTTGTTCAGTTTCTTAGGCATTTATATGTAGACTAGAGGTCCATTGCAGGAAGATTCCTGCAAGAATAGGGCTTCCTCAGCCTATTCCTGCAAGAACAGGGCTTCCTGAGCCGGAGCAAAGCAGAGAAGGGAGCAAAGCCCTGCCGAGGCAGGCTTCGCTCCCTTCTCCGCTGCCTCGCTTCCTCCCATCTCTGCTGCCTCAGCTCCCTCCCTTCTCTCCCACTTTGCTCCCTCCTGTCTCCACAGTCTCTGCTGCTTCGCTTCCTCCCATTTCTGCTACCTTGCTCCCTCCCTTCTCTGCTGCCTGACTCCCTTCTGCAGCACTTGGCTTCCTTCTAGGCTGTCTTCAGTCTTTGCTCTGTGCCTGTGCATGCAAATTAATCACCATCTTGGCTGGGTTAATTTGCATATACTTGCTCTGATTGGCTGGGGGCATGGCTTGGCTGGTGGGCGTGGCTTAGGTGTCTTGGAGTGATGGTTAATTTTCATATTACTCTTTTATTAGATACACATAGCCCATGGATACAGACAATAGTGTGATGAAGGACTGGGGGTGGGTGTGCAATGAAGGGAGTTAATGGGGGCTAAAGGGGACATCTATAATACTTTCACAATAAGGATAAAATTTTAAAAAAGAAAAAATATATATGTTTTTATGATTTTCTTTAAATTATTGACAAATGCCCTGCATAAAGGTTCTTATCAATTCAAATTCCATCAGTTCTGTATAAAGTTCATGTTTTCCCAAAACTTTACCAACGTATTGGCTCTTTAATTTAAATGTACTTTTTTTTTTGAAGTTGAATATTTTTCTAATGCTGATAAGCTATCTGTATTCCTTTCTTAATTAATTTCATATATATGTTTTTATATACTTTTTAGTTTAGAGGGTAAGATAATTTTGAAAATAATTATTTGTATGTTATGCTGCCATGGCAAGCTCATCCATATTTGAAGCTACAATATATATCAAGTGTCTCAAGGTTATATAAACAACTGAGCTTTTGAATTGGTGGAATTTTGATCTTTTAATTTATATTTGTGGAAATTGCAAAATTAAGTTTAGCTGAGCACATCATGGATGAATATATAATGAGGCAAAAACATATTTGGAAATTCCCCTGGTGTATTCAGTCTGATCAATTTAAAGACCCTCTAATTAAGTTTGACTCCAAAGAAAGAAGAAAGAATGGTGACCTTTTGAGATTATAACTTAGACGAGGCTTTGAAATCATACTAGCAATCTAGTATATAACATTTATAAATGCTATTTCTTTATTATCATTGCCTTAAAGCAATGTCTTTGAAACAAATAAACACACAAAAATAGTTTCTAGTTAAAATGAGGCTTCTATGATTCCAATTCTATGAAGTGTCTGCATTAAATCTGTAGCTGTCAATTCCATGTTTTGTGGTATATTTTCACTTGAATTGTCCTTGCCTGTGAGTATAAGGAATATTTTTAGAATGATTCTGGCCATAAGCAAAGCACTCTTCTTCCTAAAGAGTTAGTAAAAATTTAGATTTAACCTCTCAAAGGGAAATAAATTTATATTGAAATACAAATGTTAGGCCTTAGTATGTTGCATGCTTCAAGTGAAATCAAAGCTATAATTTCCTAAGACATTATATCAATTTAATTTAACATGTCATAAAGCATTTAAATTAGGAACTTTTTGAGAACAATGTAATGGACTTTATCTGAGATGAATGCAGTCTCCAAGCCAAACAGGTTGTGCTGCTGCTGTACTGCTGTTTTGAAGAGCTAAGATCCTGTAATTAGTGGAGGTAGGGTTCAGTGAGAAATGTCAAAGAAAATCAGAACTCATAGAAAGAAGCAATAGAGATTTCTATATCAGATATATTTAGGTAAATTTCCTATTGTAAAAACCTGAAAAGCAAGGGTCAGAAAGGAAAAAGGAAAAGCAAATAAATGGAGAGAAAAGATCACAGTATACACTATCAACAACTACAAGGGGCTGATGGCAGTGCAAAAGGACATGAATTGAGGTGATTGTTTAGCTATTATTTAAATAAAAATTTTAGCATGAGAGAGAAACATTGATCAGCTGCCTCCCGCACACGCGCACACCTCCTACTGGGGATGTGCCTGCAACCAAAGTACATGCCCTTGACCAGAATCAAACCTGGGACCTTTCAGTCCACAGGCCAATGCTCTATCCACTGAACCAAACCAGTCAGGGCATGAAGGTCATGTTTTCTTCTTAGAGGATCTCATTCATAGTCTAGTGAGTAAGACACGAATAAATAAAATCATACTGATAAGAGCTATAGTAGAAATACCTACCAACTATAACAGAAGCACAGGGAAGGCACATTTAACTCTGTCAGGAGATAAAGAATGTCTCTTCATATTAGGGAAAGCTGAGGTGGATATTAAACAGAAGGATGTGATCAATTGAAAAATAATGTGAAAAGTATGGGCAGAGCCAAGACATGAGCATGTGCAGCATCTTTCAGGGTCTACAAGTATCTTATCATGATGTTAGCACTAACATGTATAGGAAAGTGGTGGGAGAAGAAAACCATGACAGATGCATTTCATGATAGAAGTTATCCTGAAGGTAAGAGAAAGACTTGGAATGATTTAAGAGAATGATATGATCTGATTTAAAAAAAATTATTTTTGTGTCAGTGTAGGTTTAGGTTGGAGAGGGAGGAAAGGAAGAATAGAAGGAGAGGTAAATAGAAAATCCAGGTAAGAAAAGATGAGCATCTAACATAAGGCAAAGGCAGGGGTAGTAGAGAAGGAAAATAAATTGTTAAATACATCAATTAGAGGTAGAATTGACAAAACGTCGAAATGGAGTGAATGCAGGAAAGTGAGAAATCTAAAATAACCTTTAGACATCTCGAGAGACTGGCGATATGATGATATAAGTCTCTAAGATAGAGAGTTAAGATTTGTGAGTTATACAGGGGTCTTGTTATGTTGTTTTTGCCACTTTATGTTGAAATGTTGTCCAAGTAGTAGTTTTTAGACAGTGGTTTTATGACCAACATCTTGATTAAGATGCTAAGCTGGAAATGTAGATAATTTTCATGGGTGTGTATGTCAGACCAACAAGTGTGCCTTTACTGAATGAAAGAGAACTACAGATGGAATAATTATAATGAAGAAATAGGTACAAGAAAATCTAATGGATCTCTAAAAGTAGCCAGAAACACAGGAGAACTGGAGAGAGTGATGCTGATGGCATCTAAGAGAGGTAGACTTCCAGGAGATGAAGACCAGCATTTTCAAATTTTGCAAATAAAGACTAAAAAGCGTCCATTGGGCCTTATAGATAAGAGATCAAGGTGACCAGGGGAAGAAAACTTTCAATGAAAAGATGGGGTCAATAGCAAAATTTTAGCTTGATGAATGAATGAAAGTGGGAAAATTGGATCAGCAGGGTGGTTACATTCAAGACTCCTAGTTATGAATAAGAAATCGAGGAAACCTTGGGGTGAGGAAGATTTTTTTTCTTTGAAGATGATATATGCTGGAACATGCTTATAGATGGGGATTAAAGTCCATCTGGAGAAAGAAAACAATGAAGGGAAAAGATTATTGAAGGAGTGAGAACAATAGAAATGGGGTTAACTAGGATCCATAGGAGTTTGAGAAATTAACCATGGACCAGAGGAAGGGGATAACTCTTCTCTAGGTATACAAGAATGAGTTTGAATGCAGTTATGTTAATATTACGGGCATGGTGGCGAGAGTCAGGGTGAGGAGGGCATCAATTGTAGAAGGTGAAGTAGTTCTTTGTTCAGGAGATTGATAAAATGCAATTTCAAATTGTAGTAAAAGAGAAGCACTGTCCTGAGCAGAAAAAAGTCACAATATTTTAATGAGAGGATGAAAAAGAGAGGAACTTAACCTTTTTGTCAAATAGAAATAGAACTAATAGGGATATTCTCGCTCCCCGTCTTGTATCCCCCCAGATTAGAGCCTAGAGCCAGGTCTGAAAATTCAAAATGGAGTAACCAAGATCATTGATGGCATCAATACAATAGATGCCATCTACTTAGCATTTTCTGTGTCAGATTCCCTACTAAATGCTTTTCCAAAATGGCTTTTGTTTTAATCCTCTTAAAATCTTATTTAATAGGTATTATTATCTGCATTTTCCTGATGAGAAAATTGAGGCTCATTAAAGTTAAATGCCTTGCCCAAATTCATACATCTATGAAGCAATATCAAAATCAAGATTTTAAAACAGCTTCTGTGTTTCAAAAGCCTACACTTATGAATAACATTCTGTTTTATTTGGATAGAACTACAGAGTACTCTAAACTTTGGCCAAGCTAATTAGGTAATATGATAGTATCTATTTTATGTTATAATCCATATAACTAATTTCTAATTTTTTTCCACAGTTCATTAATGATTACCTGTGACCTTGAGTATGATAAACAGGTCGAGGGAAGAGGACTCAGTGGAGGAAAAAAAAAAGAAAGTCAGGAATCCAGGAATTGAAACTTTAATAGAGATCTCTCTCTCTCTCTCTCTCTCTCTCTCTCTCTCTCTCTCTCTCTCTCTCTCTCTCTCTCTCTTTCTCTCTCTTTTTAAACTGAGGGAAATCAGTAGAATAGTTGCTGAACCAGAGGACATTCTGTTTGGCTGTTGTCCTTGTGACTTCTCTAGTTTCTTAATGGGTTTCTTTACTTGGAAATCTCACAATTCTGGGTCCTCTTCCCAACAAAACTCTCCTCATACTTCTTGGATTATTTCATTTAGCTAAATATTACCTATAATTTTTCCATTTATGATGTTCTTTAATAAAAGATAAAGAGTGCTGTGCTCTAGGTAGTGGTCTGGGAGACCTCTTACAGTGACATAAAATATATAATAGATTAAAAGCAAAAGAAAAATACACATATCCATACACTCATGGATATTCTACTACATGGGAGAATAGTGGCAGTTATCAAGTAAATTTAAATACTTGTAAAATTAGATGAGTGAAATCACCAAATTACCTTAGAATCTGAATTCCCAAATGATCTTTACAATTAGGGTTAGTTAACATTTTCTGTTAATGTTCCAAGGAAAGAATTAGTAAGCAGATGGCTATAAACTTTTGAACAAAAAAGCGTTCCTGCTATTAATCCTCCTTAAGAAATTTAGCCTCAAGAAGAAACCTTAAGCACCAATTATTTTTAAAGGTAAAACATGTCGATGGTTGAATCAATATCAGTACTATCACAGAGCCCATATTTTTCTCTCTTTTTATGGCAACAGCAAATCAGGTCATCCCGGCATCTCACCTTTCAGACCAGAAATTCCATAGTCAACATGATTGTTTTACCCACAGCTTTAAAAAGACAATCAAAAGGAGAAATCTGTGCATTATTTGACCATGTCTGCAAGTGATTTGGACATTTCCTGTTACCACTGGGAGACCACCCTGTGTTCTAGGCACTGTTTGTGAATCTGTCCACCTGATTAGTTCGTGTTTTCTGTAATAACCTCGATAGCACTGAACATATGTTGTGGGCAAAAGCTGTAAAGCAAAAAAAATAAAACCCAGAGTTCACCCCCTTTTTTTTTTTTCGCCTTTAATGCCCACACTTATTCAGTTACCAAATAAGGAGGTGAAAGATTTGGATTATTATACTTTTAGTATTTTTATATGTAATAAAAGCAGTCTGATGAATTTCAAATGATTAGAAGGAAACCATAAAAAATGACCACTCATTTTACTCAATTTAAATTCATAGCCTAGAACACTGTGGCTAATAATTAGCTGTAGCTAATGAAACAAGGCACATGCAATTGACAACACTGTACCAGAAAGGCACACTCTATCATTTTCAGATACAGTGAACTGCACATGGCAGAGCTTTATAAAAAGGAGAAGGCTTGAACCAGGCAGAATCTTCACAAGGGAAAATAAGTCTTCCATTTTGGAAACACATGGTAGCTCTATAGATTCTTTATGTGGTTTTTAAATGTGTCTGACATTTTTAATAATGTGTTTAAAGCAATGTTTACCTAAGCAAGATCATTCTCCAGTACATTTTGCTAAAAGTTCTCTATTAACCACGTGTTTCATCTTTGGACTTTACAATCTGACAAATAAAAAATTCCAGCATAGCGTGTTGTGCACACAGGTTTACTCAAGCACAACTGCTATCATCACTTGGGGCTGCTGAGTTCTCAGTGCAGCTGGTTTGTTGTAAATCAATTACAGTAATTTCCTAAGGATTATGAATCACACTTTAAGAATGTGCTCTTATGTGTCTTAATTTGACATTGGTAAAATTCCACTGGATTATAGAAGCAATGTAGGGTTTTATTACGAGCCTGAGATGAACCTTATTAAAGGGCTAGGATATTCATTATTCAAGTCATGTCTGCACTTCATTAGAAGCTGTGTTATGAATAAGTTACTCATACTCAACCCTGATTTTATAACATCTGCAACCAAACATCAGCACCAAGCATAGGATGGAAGAAATAATTTGTCCAATCCTTAGGTCACCCTGCAGAAACAGAACTATATAAAAAGTAGGTAAGTTATTTAAAATGTGAGCTTGGATAATAATACCATAACACTTAATCTCTCAAAACATAACTCTGTCAATTGTGTTGATTTCCTTAAAGACATATTTTAAAATATTAAATCTGTTGTGGATATGCTGTACTAAGAAAATATTGGGCTAATAAAATGCAGCTCTTAATGTTTGGGGAAGTTTGAAAATGATAGCACATATATCCTGCTCCCCCTCCCCCCCACCAATCTACATTGCAGCACTTTAAGTAAACAAGGAAAAGGACAAACTAAAAGCGGATAGATTACAAAGAATTGCTAGCACAGTATTCAGGAAGTACAAAAGAGGATAGAAACTTACGTTCACCTTTAGCTTTTACAACCTGTCAAGGCTGAGTTCTGAACGAGGAAATTAAAGAGTTCTCAGGGTCAGTAGTCGTCTGCTTCACAGAGTGCAGCACCAATGTTTACGAAGAATCTTTGTTCCTCTCTTTTTTTTTTTTAAATTTATCTTTATTGTTCAGATTATTACAGTTGTTCCTCTTTTTTCCCCCATAGCTCCCCTCCTCCCATTTCCCACCCCAACTTCTGTCCTTGCCCCCCACACTGTCCTCATCCATAGGTGTACAATTATTGTCCATTCTCTTCACGCACGCCCAACACCCTTAACCCCCCAAAATTGTCAGTCCAATCCCTTTCTATGCCTCTGATTCCATTCTATTCACCAGTTTATTCTGTTCATCAGATTTTTTATTCACTTGATTCTTAGATTCACTCGTTGATATATATTTGTTGTTCATAATTTTTACTTTCCTTTTTCTTCTTCCTCATTCTCAAAGGATACCTTTCAGCATTTCATATAATACTGGTTGGGTGGTGATGAACTCTTT
>PVJC01040081.1:0-15964 GCA_004026665.1 Murina feae
TATCTTGCTCTTTCTCTTCTTCTGGCACCCCTATAATTCAGATGTTGATACACTTGAAGTTGTCCCAGAGGCTTGTTGCACTATCTTCATATTTTTGTATTCTTTTTCCCTTTGCTTTTCCAGTTGGTTGTTTTTTGCTTCTTTGTATTTCAAATCTTTGACTTGATTTTTGGGATTCTCTAGTCAGCTGTTGGATCTCTGTATATTATTCTTTATTTCAGTCAGTGTATGCTTAATTTCTAAATGGTCATTTTTCATATCTTTGAGGGTCTCACAATATTTCTTAGAGGTTTCTAGAAGATTCTTGAGTAACCTTATAGTCATGGTTTTGAACTCTATATCTAGTAGTTTGCTTTTCTCCATTTCTTTCATTTTTTACCTGTTTCTTTGTCTCCACATTTTGGCTGCTTGCCTGTGTTGATAGGGTGGCTTTTTGTGCTAGGTGTCCTATAGCCTCCCTAATTACCTGAGGTGAACACTCTTGATGCAACTCTTTGTGGGCTGTATGCATGTCTTGTTGTTAAGCCTTGATTGCTGTTGGTATCACTGGGAGGAATTGACCTCCAGGCCAATTGGCTGTGAGGACCAGTTGTTTCTACAATGGGAGAACTCCTGTGCTGGAGACACACTTAGGGGGCAGGACTTGCTTCAGTGGGGCTTTGGCGCTCACTGAGTCTGTCCAGGTTTTTAGGTGGAGAAAGGCCAGGTCATTCATATGCAAAAGACTCTGTGCACAGCTTGGGTGGGGCTGTAAATTGAGTGGTGCTGGGTCTCAAGGAATCACCAGGGTGGAGCAAACAGCAATGGCTTCCAGTCTGCTCTGCCTCAGAGAGGTCCCAGGGTCTGTGTCCTGCAGCCCTGAACAGGAACAATGACTGCTGCAAGCACTTCTCCAAGAAAACAGCCCTCATGTTCCAGCCTAATGCCAGACAGTCCAGTTTCTCTTTGTATGAGTCTGGGTCCCCAAATTCAGGAACTGGAGTTCAGAGCAGTTGGGAGCTTGTATCTCTTTTGCAATTGAAAAGACAACAGCGTACCCAGCTGCCAGCCCCTTTTGCGCACACCTCCGTACCTCCGCACTTCCACACTTCCACACCTCTGCACCTCCTACTGGACAAAATGTGCTTTTCTCTTTCCTTCTGGTTGTAGAATTTCCACTCAGCCAGCCTTCCCGTGGTTCTGGATGATAATTGTTTTGTCTTTTAGTTGTAGTTTTAATGTGGTTGTGCGCGGCAACAAGTTCAGGTGTTTATGTCACCATCTTGGTTGTGTCAGGATCTGCATCTTTAACAAGATCCCCAGGTAATTGTAGTTTACCAAGCACTGAAGGAGAGTGCATGAGTTCTCACCTCTTATCAAGTGTGCAAAAGAGCTGTGTCCAGAATGCTAAGGAACCAGAGTCTTGTTGAAGAAAAAAGTAGCTTTTGAATGCTTCTTGGTGTGCTTTTGACATCACCTGGTCCTGCTAGAATTTTGAACTTCATGAGAGTTGGAAGGTGAGCCCCAACATGTAGAACAGTAGACTACGAGGCACAGCATCCAGAGGTCTAACATCAGTGACTCAAGGATACTTCAGTCAGCTGATCCTGGTTGCTGTAACCCTACTAGCAATCACGCAATCCCTATAAAGGCCAGAGAGTAGAGGCCCATTGGAAGAGCTGTCTGGAAAATGAGAAGGGAGCATGGAACACAACAGGTAATTCAGAAAGCGAGGCCCAGGGCATAGACTCTCTGGTAGATTGTTAAATATTTCAAGGTGGAGCAGCTTGACGTCAGCTGTGGTGGAGCACAGAAACTAACAAACACTGCAAATCAAAGCTTTATTTTTTTTAGAGAGCAATTGCTCAGCACACCACTGTGGGAGAGCAGACAGGTCAGAGGAAAGCCCAGAGTTAGTGTGTGTGAAGTGCAGGAGGAGAAATTCAGGGATGGAAAGGACAAGCAAAATCCTAGAAAATGATGCCACTAGAGAGAGCCCATCGCAAGCTCCTGGTAATGACTGGGATGCACCACCAGCCTGGTTTCTGACTCCTTTCACAGGTCTGTCTCGAGAGTGGGAGTTCATTGAAGGTTCAAAGAGACTGGCAATGCATGAAGTAGTTGGAGAATAAAATCGTGAACTGATTAGAGAAACTTATAAAGACGACTGGGCAGCTAGAGCTCTCTGGGGTAAAATGTCTCTGTAAGTCTTTATCTGCTGGGGTATAAGCAAGAAAGAAGGCGGATACTGGGCTCCGCTAGGGTGGGGGCTTTTGTCAATCATCTGAGTATCGGGTTTAATTACCATAATGTTTGCACCCAAATGAGCCTTTTGGGGGGACTTAGATTTACCCTTGTGCTTCTGATATTATTGGTACCTCTGGTTAAAAAACAATTTTCTTAAACTGGTAAAGAAATGTGTCATTGGAATGCATCTGTCTCTCCTTTCTAATTCAACTGTTAAAAATGCATTTAATAAGCTATATTCTTGATCATCTCCCCTTCAACCAGGCCTTTTTTTTTTTTTTTTTTTTTTTTTTTTTTTTTTTTAGTTTCCATTGAAAACATCTTGAACTTTCCTACCTCTATGACTTGCCATGTTCTGTGCCTCTTATTTGGGTTGCCATTCCCTTTCCTGTACTCCTGGTCGACTCCACTCAGATCTCAGAACCAAATATTACCTCCTCCAGGGAACCTCCTCTTATTACTCCAACCTGCAGTAAACTCTGTCTCCAGACAACACTGATTGTTTGGATGAAGTCCTTGGAGATTGTGTCTTAAGGTTTTTTCAAATAAATATTGGGAGGTGTGGTCTATCCATTGCAGAGTTCCAGCTATGGAGACTTATAACAGTCAACAGTTGCCTGCAGAAGGGCACTTGATAAAAATAACACATTTTTTCCTTTTGCTGTCAAATTCCCTAGAAATCTTCTAAGTATGTGTCCCCTGTGTCAGTTAGCATTCTTCTAAGTCTCTTTGATGTTTTAAACTAGATAATTTGACAATACCCATGGCCCCACTGTCCCTCCTTTCATTATATAGGCTGGCCCCAGTTAGCAAAAAGGATTAACTGATTTTAGTTTCAATCGAAATCTTTTCCTTTTAAATGATCAAACTGCATAAAATCTAACTTAAGTAACCAAGAATAATGTATATTTATGATACCATAGGCTTACCTTACGGAGAAAGGGAAAGAAATATCTTAATAATCCCAAATGAGTCTTTAATTAGCTGAACAGAAGGAATATGGCTTGGGAACTGGGGAGAAGGGAGCAGGACAAATATTCCCAGAGACCCTCCCTGGTCCTCCAGGACACCTCGTTGGGTAACAGGGTGGCCAGATCAGGTGGACATTTTTCTTATGTGTGGGGCTTTTCCTTGGCGAGAGCTCTTTGCCTCCTGATGCATCGTGAAATGCTCGGACTATATCAGATCACACATGAACATGATCATCTTTTCAAAATGTTACAGAAGAGCAAAGAAATGCCAAGCACGCTTCACAGAGAAAGGGAGGTGCCCATTTATTATCACTAGTGACTAGTGGACTCCGGGAGAGATTTTCCAAATCAGAGTGAGGTAATATACAGAGGCTTTGCTTTTTATAAGCTTCTGGGGTCTTTGTCTTGCAGATATGGTTCTGCCCCCTTGTGGGCTTACAGGAAGGCCCCTAGGTGTTGGGTTCCCAAGTCATATCAGATGATCTGTCCTGAGGCCAGCAATAACGACCTTCTTCCCCAACCAGGGCAGTGCATTGTTTAGTTTTTATGGCCTGACAAGCCTTGCAAAGACCAGTTCCCTCCTCAGAAAGAGCTTCTAACTGTAAACATAGTGTTTATTTTCCTGGCCTCATGTCATCTTACTTTCTCTTCATGTACATGAAATAGGACACATCTGCTCTGAGAACTTGCTGACACTTGAATGAAAAGAACTTTGGTTATGAGTTGGTGATGGATATGAGTTTATTTCTATTTCCTATTTTCCTTAACTTGAATATCTCCAATTCACTTTGGAGGTGAGATTCACATCCTACTTTCTGCCAGAGAAAAATCCACCAATTAGCGCAGGCTAGGAATCTGGCCCTTATGAGGAAGGTAGGGCAGAGACAAGTCCAGCACAGGTCTCTGATTCACTCGTGATTTTTCCTCCTTTGTGTGGACAACGTTAAACTGTTTTCCATTGTGTTGACACGTTATAGTGGTATGTACACACTTCACGTCCAGACCAGAGCAACACATCCCTTCTTTTCCTTCCTCCAACTTAGATACACAGGCTAATTTTATTCCCCAGTGCAACTCAACCTGCCAGAGACTAAAACCAACAGTAGTTAGTACATTAATGCAGAAAAACCCACTGGAAGGCCAATGGACTTTGATATTCAGCAAGGTTGAAAATCAGCATAATATTGCCCTACTTTGGGCTCAATGGCTGAAGGCAATTCCCTAACCTCATAGTCCTTTTACTGTTTACCAAACTTTACCTTTGATATGCCTGTATGCATTCCTAAAGGGCAAATGTGTATTCAAGTGAATAAAAGCTGATGAGACCAGGGTTTCAGTGAGCTTCTCCTCTAGAGAGAGGTTTCCACCTGGCCCCATGCCTTCTAAATTCATATTTCTTATCTAGTGTTCTCATTTGTGCGTGGCCTTCTTTAGATCCTGAACCCTAGTCGTAAAAGGTTGTGGCACAACTAAATCTGGAGACGATTTGTCACAGAACAAGAATTCTTTCTTAGTTCATTGCTCATGGAGGCAAGACCCAGGCATCACCTGCCAGGTGATTCCACAGGTGGCCAAGATTGAGAACACTGTCCTAGATTTCTATCTATTGAGACCCCTGTCTGCAAAACCATCATTATTTCCTTCCCTACCTCCCGCACACTCCTGCTTTTTAGGTTCCCACCTCTTCTACATTCCCTAGAATTCCTGGGGAGCATCTCACAGGTGCTCCAGTTAACATGTGGACTGCTACTCTGGCCATCATTTGCACAGCCTTTGCCTCTTACTCAGCTGTCCATGTTCAGGCCACATCTCCTGGTGCTGCATCGTGTTAGGCCGAACCCCGCCTCAGCTCATCAGTGGATCTGGACCAGAGCAGGAAACTAACTTCCCAACCTCTAAGTTCTGCTCCTGTACTAGGTGTTCCCAGTAGAGGCCCTCATGGACCTCAGGGACCAGGAGGCCAGCTGTCTGTGTTTGCAAAATAGGCCTTTGGGTTCAAAGTGTTTTCCTGCTCCTGGAGCAGCTCAGCTGTGTGTTTTAAGCAACCACACTGGTCACCAGAAACATCACTCCTCTCTAATCTTTAGTTCTGTTGCTGAGTCTGCTCCTTGTACCAGATTCCACCTGAAGCAAGTATAAAAGAGAGCCTCCTCTGGGGTCTCCCGTTGTCCCCGTGTGGTGCGCCTACAGCCACAGTGCCTGACTCAGCAGGCGTGCCTGTGGACCCTGGAACCTCCTCAGCAGAACTCATCCCCGTGCTGTTTCTCAAGTCCCAAAGTCCCCAGGCAGCTCACCTGCTTTCTCTTTTCAGTTTTCCCATGTTTGCTTGTTGTGATGCCACAGTTGTAAGAGGGAGAACCTGGGAGAAGTAAGGTGCTCCATCTTGGCTAAAACCAGAAGTCTGATCTGTACTTGATTTTCAAGAGAAATAAATAGATACCAGATGTGTTGATACCAACAACTAATTCATATAGCAAGTTTTCAGGTTGTTATAATTTTAGTTTAGCTCAACATTCTACATCTATCATGTATATTATGCCATCACATGTGACAATAACTTGTCTTCAAAATGAGAATATTCTTTAAATAACTTCTGAAGCATCGGAGAAAATTAAATTATCTTCTCTGTAGTTTTGTGTGGGTGTATTTAGATGAGTTTAATTCCCCAAACAACAGTTGTTGTTTTCCATTTAAACAGAAACCCAACACATAACCAATTTGGCTAAAAGAAATTTTATTGCACATGGAAATCTTGTAGCAGACACGGGGATTATTGACCAAAAATGGAAACAGTTTTTAAATTAGCACAGCTGGTGAAAGAGATCCAAAGAGCAGGTGGGATGCACTGTCTTCCTCCAAGCTTGTGGAGGTTATTGTGAAGAAATCTCCATCGGCTAAGCAAGACAAAAACATGCTGTGTTTTCAGCGAGGAGATGTTAAGTTAGACTGTTTACTCCCTTTCTTAAGTTTATAAAATTCATACATGCTTCTGGAAAAATCTTCAAACAATCCATAAAGATACAATGGGAAAGATTCCTTCCTTTTCTGCCCTTCAACCCTTTCCTCTGCACTGACAGTTTAGGTGTGTTTGGTTAGAGGCTGTTTTCAACCAAGGTTTCTCAATACAGGTGAACTTGCAACTTCTCCGTCCCCTGGGGTAAATAGGGGAGAGTTCTCTCTCAGGTCTCTTTTGACTTTCAATTCGTGAAGAATAAGATGTGGCTACCCTTGAAAACACACACACATGCACACACACGTTTCACACACTTTTCATTTGAAAAGACCACGTCAGTGGCGCCTGCAGGAACGTGCTTATTTCTCACTGATTCAGCCTCAACGTCATCTCCTCGGGAGGACAGCATGTGGTACGCAGTGGGCATTCAGTGAATATCTGTTGAACAAATTGTAATGATCCCCAAAGGGAACAATATACCTGTGTTTGTTCATCATTGAAAAAATGTGGTTAGGGTAGAAAATAAATATAGCGCAATACCTAAGACTTCCTAATTATTTCCCCAGTTTTTTTCTTATCTTTGACGCCTCTCTGACCCTCAGAAGTCCAGTCCACTCTCTCAAGCTCATTTACAAAGGTATTCACACTTGTTGTGAGTTGGGGATGGGAGGGAACCCATGAATCAGGTAGCTCTTCTGGTTCAGCTCCAAATCCATAGACGATGAAGCTTTGCTCAGGTGCCCTAATGAGAGGGGCTGTCTCTCTTTTCCACCCCAGCCTTTGTCGAATACTTCTTTCATGTTGCTCAGCACAGATCTTTGGGGGTGGATGGTCGGATTTGTGTACAACTCATGCAGTGTAAGCATCTTCTTGGTGTGCCAGCACTGTCTATTCATTCTAATATTCCTTACTCTACCTGGTAGAATGTTTTGACCAGAGAAAACATTTAGCTCATAAGCAATTAGATAGATTGAATGGACCACACCTTGATTTCAAAGGAACCCCATTTAGCTACAAAATTATTTTTCCCTTGT
This sequence comes from Murina feae, assembly GCA_004026665.1. Taxonomy (NCBI): domain Eukaryota; kingdom Metazoa; phylum Chordata; class Mammalia; order Chiroptera; family Vespertilionidae; genus Murina; species Murina feae. Next base: position 7,185 of record PVJC01040081.1, read on the forward strand.
TCACGTCTACAGCTACACAATAAGCACCATTGTTTTTATTTTATTTAGTTAGAAAATAATGCGTTTTCAAGGAAAAAGAGTTTATTCACCTGAAATATTTAGCTAATTGATTTGTAAAATGACAAATGAAGGGCACGTTTCATTTTCCCTGTAGGTGAAAGCAAGCCTGAATCTCCCAGGGCAATTATGTGAAGGCTTTTGTTCAAAATCTGTCACTGAGACCTGGATGTCTTCTTAGCTGATGCCAATAATTTAAATAATGCTCACAGAGACTAGAGGATAAAAGATACTTTATTGGAAATGGCACACACTCTAGCAATAGGCTACTGTGTTTTCCTAGCATCCTTGCTTTTTTGTACTCGGTATATTCCTACATATTACAATCTCAGTGTGGTGACATTATGAAATGTTTTCTAGACCTTTGACACCCCAAAATATCCACAAAAACTAAGAGCATCTGTCATTCATAGCTGCTCCCAACACCAGCTTTATGGTTTTTTAAACCTTGTCCACCTGGTTGTGACTGAATCAGCTTTGGACAGGTGTATCTGTCCCATCATCTCCCCATGTGACTACTCTATACCATACAGGAAATAGAAATAATAAGTCTTCTACTCATAACTCATTCTCTCATATTCACACAAACGTGTTCTAGGTGAGAAAGTCCTCAGCTCAACATTTAACTTTTCCTATTTAGACAGATTAAAGGTTAGTTTCCAGATAGGTCAAAGGAAACTCTTACTATATACAGTTACTAGGGGCCTGGTGCACAAAAATTTGTGCACTCGGGGAGGAGGGTCCCTCAGCCCAGCCTGTGCTCTCTCACAGTCTGGGACTCCTCAGGGGATGTCACCTGCTGGCATGCTGGTAAGCCTGGGTGAGAGGCTGATGGCTGTTTGCAGGCTGGCCAAGCCCCCCAGTGGAGACCCTCACCCCATGGGGGGGTGGCCAGCCTGGGTGAGGGCGGTTTTCAGGCTACCCACAGCTCCCATTTACCCAACGTCCCAGCAAGGCTGGCTGGAATCAGGTTTCTGGGTTTATTTATCTTCTATAATTGAAACTTTGTTGCCTTGAGCCAAGGCCTAGGCAGGCAATGAAGCCTCCTGTTTGCTTCAACTTCGTGGCTTCTATAATTGAAACATTGTTGCCTTGAGTAGAGGCCCGGCCGGCCTAGGCAGGCAGTTTCAACTCCATTGCTGGTGCAACGGAAGCCTCCTGTTTTGCTCTAGCTCTGTGGCTGCCGGCCGCCATCTTGGCTGGGTTAATTTGCATGCAGACACTCTGATTGGCTGGTGGGCGTGGCTTGGCTGGTAGGCGTGGCTTAGGTGTCTGGGTGATGGTTAGTTTGCATATTACTCTTTTATTAGATTAGATAAGTTGTGGAACAATGTTTTAGGGTTTGATATTTAGGCCTGAGGTGTAGGCACTTCCAAAACACTAGATCTGCTCTAATAAACAAGGTTTCCTGTTTCCTGAACCGGTGTTGCCACTTCCATTACCATTTTGGGGCCCACACTCCCAAGTTGGACATCATGAGCACAGCTTGTCTAAGGTTTTCCATTGCCTGGTGAGAAAGCAAAGGATCAGCTCTTGTACTAGTGTCAGTACATATTTCTGCTTTATCATTTTCATTTTCTATTCTGGTAGAAACTCATGGGAAAGGTGGAAGGGCTGTAAGTCACCCCCACCATCACCACCTCCCTACCCCTCTTCTTATCCCCACCTGCCACCTTGGGCCAGTAGCTTGGGTCGACACCAGAAATGACTGTACCAGACTCAGCTTAGTTTAGGGTTCTAGGATTTCCTTGCTGGCCCCAAGAGTAGGGCTCTGAACTCTCCTGTCATTGGACAGAGGACACGGAGATAAGATGGCTGTATCCATTGGGGGAGGGATGAGCTAGCATGAATCTTTTGTGGCAGTTATAAATATTAAGCTATAACATTAAACAGCAATTGGAATCTCTCCCTGGAAAACTGACTATTTAAAAAGAATGTGCCAAAGGGTTAACTGAACAGAGGATGGCTCTTTTGTTCATCGGTAAAGAATGTTCTCACCTGAGGTCTGTCCAGGTCCTGCAGGTATTTCTCTGGTGAGATAATACTTTACTCTGTTGCATCCTTCGGGTCCTGCTCAAGATTAGTTTTCTGATCATTTATTCAAAGCCGCCGGATGGTTTAGTGGCTGCCCTTGCTCTCTTCTCCATTCTCCAAGGCTGGCTCTTCTCGCTGCAGTGCCCGGAGCACTCAGACCCACTCATTTACGTGAGTGCCAGCACTCTCACTCAAGAAATGGCCCGAGAAGGTGTTTCGCTTGTTTTTAATTTGGAAGCAGAATCTCAGTTTTCTTCCCCTGAGTAACACAGGTGACTCGCTTTTGGCAACACCTTTATTTTCATTATTTTTTTACTTTATGAAATTAAATTGGAGGCTGTGATGGTAAGATAAATGGATTCTTTGTAGTCCTAACCAAGAGGAGTTGCTAATATGTTTCCCAAAACAACTGCTTTCAGACTCACCACATTAAAAAAGGCCTTCAGCAATACAGCAATATACTTAGATGGCTTAGTGTTATGTTATTGATAGAACCCTGTTTTTAGATGGCTGTTTTGAAATAGTCCGACAGCTGAGTTGGAAACTAACACCCACCCTCTAAAATATATAAGTGAGATATGGATGGTATAATCCCCAGGGCCGAGCCTGCTCCCATTTTGGCATTCTTTGGGTCCAGCTGTTGACTAGAGATAATTTAGATTATAATACTAAAATCAAGAAATGCTTTTAATGCAAATTCCTTGCATTGCATGCCTCTCTGAAGAACAAGTGTACATTCTTGCAAATTACCAGAATAGGAAGCTATTTTTCTTGTCTCTACCCAGCAGCTGTAAGTAGCTATGGAAGCCAAGACCTCATACATTTTATATCACATTTAGTTTTATTTCAGCAAGGTTAAAATATAGGGCTTTAAAACTCAACCAGACACATCATTTTCTTCGTGATTTCCTGTTTAGTGTTTCCTAGTTTATCTCAATAAGCACATATTATTTTTATGATGGGGAAAATGTTATTTTAGATTGCCACTTATACTTACCATGATGTTAAGAGGGAAATAAAAATATATGATAGTTTGTAGGCAATGGGTATTTTCACTAAGCGATATATGCTTGCATTGGGATGGGAGAAACCTACAGACACATTCACCTATACAGTGATCAGTGCAATTCCAAATATTTCCTCCATTGTCCAAAGTGCATTCTTATTTACCCATCCATTTAACCATCCATTCACCCTTCCATCCTTAATCTTGTCCCACAAAAGGATATATAGCAGCTTGCAAAGACAGACAAATAAAAGTTAGAAATGGAAGAAATAGAAAAATGAAAAATAGAGGTAGGTCTACTAGTATAAAGTAAATCCTATATGATAAGGAGCTAATATGCTAATTAGACCGAACAGTGTTATGAGCGTCCAGATGACATTCCAGATGACCATCCAGACAACCTTCTGGATGAAGCTGGGTCTGTGAGGGCCAGCCAGGGCTACAAGAGGCTACAAGGGCCAGCCAGGGCTGCGAGGGGCTGTGAGGGCTGGCTATGACTATGAGGACTGGCCATGGCTGCGAGGGCTGGCTGGGGCTACGAGAGCTGCCTGAGGCAGCTGGGGTGGTGAGGGCCGAGCCCCTTGCACAAATTTCGTGCATTGAGGCCTCTAGTCAATGTGTAATCATGTTAACAATTGGGCACACCCATGGTTTAGGGTTGTTCTTAGCCACTACAAAAAAGGAAAACCTGGTTGGTTACTAGATTCAGGATCCACAGGACCAAAGCAACCCAGTGCCTCAGTAGAAGTGCTACTGCTCTTGGTTTTAGAGCCAAACAGGAACTTCTTCCAAGAGGCTCAATAAGGAGACTGGGCCCTTTGATGAACTTCTGAGACAACATCCTTGAAACAGAGACAGGGGCACCTCTATTATTTCTCTTGAAAATCAAGTATTTCTTACAGGGCTGAGGGCATCAGAGAGCAGCGCTGTAAACTGGCATGGGCTCTGCAGATCCGGCAGCTGGTGGTAGTCAGTCCAGCTTCACCTAGAAAGCTTCACCTGGCCCCTGTGCACATCGATAGTGCACGGCCCCTCTGGGTGTCCGTGAAGGTGAGTGATGAGGGTCACTGCCACTGTGTTCTGTCAGAAGTGTGCCTGCTCTGCGATGGGGAAGAGACCAGCTCCATGTCGTTAGCCCCTGAGGGAAAGCGGCAGCAGGAGCGCCTCTGCGCTCACCGCTCTCACCTCCCCCGCAGGCCCTCCCACGTGTGGGAGCACGAAACACAGTCAGGCTCCGGTTGGGCAGTGACACATCTGCGCTCCCAAAGGCAGGCTTGCTGCAGGTAACACTTGAAAAACTGAAACTCCATAAATAGGGTTAGTGACTGCCTGTGTGGGGAGCAAGCCAGCTCTGAGCTCAGAGGAATACCTTCCAAGCAGAAACCTGTGAGCTTCAGCATTTCCTTCTCCAAGGACTGACTCCTTTTAAGGAATTAAAAAGGCTTTCGAAACCCTTTGTGATTTTCCCAGACCAACGCTGGGATGGAAGAAAGGGAAAATTCAGCTTTTAGATCATCAGACCCCCGTGACTCCAACACCCAGAGGATCTCCCTTCTTCATTCTGCTCCCAAGGCCCCCTACCTCCTGCCTGTCTTCCTCCTCTTAAATCTCATCAAAGGGTTCATCCCAGCGTCCTATCCTATCGTGTCAGGAGGCAGGGATGGCCAGGATGGGCCTAGAACAGAGCCCATTTAGAGTTGAAACACCTCCCCCTGGCTAATCCCTGAGCTGGTTGCATGTGAAACATGGGCAAGCAGGCGGCAGGCTAGACATGCGTGGCACTGAATTCTGAGCACCAGGATGTGTTGGGCCTGCATCCCTCACAGCCACGTCACTTTCTTCTTTTAATGAAAACTGAAACCCAGCTCCAGCCCAAGGGCAGCGGGAGCGAACAAATGTGTGGGGAAGAAAATAGAATTTCGGAAGACTGGCTCCTCCCCACCCCCTCGTCTGGTCTAGAAAGAGCCTCCGCTCCCTCCCAGCCCTGGAATGCAGGGGCTGCTGGAGGAGGCAGGGAGAGCTTGTGAGGAGGAATCAAGTCTCTTTCTGTCTTCTCTGTAAATACTGGGACACCTCTGAACAGAGGAACAGCTGAGATAAGCGACCACTAATCCCACAGCCCGGGAGGAAGCCGGGCCTCCCTTCCAGGTCCCAGCAGATGGTGGAAGAAACATGCTTCCCTCGAGGCAAGGGCAGCGGGAACTGTCCCGCCTTCTGTTCCTTCGGCTTGCCCTGCACGTCTCCCTCCTGGCCTGTCCCTGCCCAGAGGGCCTCGCTCTCTGAAGTCCTGGGGTCAAGCCCTGGCTTTGCCATCCCGCAGGGATGCTCAAGGTCAGCCAAGCTGGACTCAGGCCAGCACTGGCAGCTCAGGCAGCGTTCAGCAAAGCTGCCACATTTCTGTAGCTTGTGAATCACCTGGGGAAGAGGGATGGTGACTTATTTAAAATGCTGATTCAATGCCCCAGGGTGAAACACCAGGAATCTGAGTTTCTGTGAGGCAGCCCAGGCAATTTGGCTGCAAATGGTTCTTGTGTTCCATGATTAGGACTGTAGAACAAGTGGACTGGAGGGCATTTAGGGATGATAGAGGAGAACAGGGTGCAAAGTCAGGTGCCTGGATTTGAATCCTCACTCTTCAGGGATATAAACCAGTGTTGTTGTTGTGTGTGTGTGTTTGTGTGTGTGTGTGTGTGTGTGTGTATGTTGGAGGGGGGTGTTTCAAATTGCAGGACATAGCCATTCCTGGGTTTTGAAATCACTTTAGTTACTAGTCGAATTAAAAAAGGAAATGTGGAGATTGGTTGCACAGCAGTGTAAATGCACTGAGCACCCACCACTGAATTGTAGAATTTAAAATGGTTAATAAGGTAACTTTTATGTTATGTATATTTTGCCACAATTTTCAACCAGGGAATATCTAGAATGTACCACAGAGGTGAATGTCATTTTTATGTATTTAAGTAGGCATGACAGAAGCCAATCTCCATTTTCAAATTAAATGGATCCCTGAAAAACTGTGTCAAATGAAAATCTATCATTGACTTATACTTCCCCACTGACTTGTTTAAAAATATATGAAATAGGGGTCAGAATTTTAAAATGTGAAAATTGAGCAGAATTACAATGAATAAATATCTAACCATCACAGATCTTCAAGGGGGAAAAATGTTCTTTCTTTTTTAAAAAAATGTATTTTATTGATTTTTCACAGAGAAGAAGAGAGAGGGATAGAGAGTTAGAAACATCAATGAGAGAGAAACATCCATCAGTTGCCTCCTGCACACTCCCCATTGGGGATGTGCCCGCAACCAAGGTACATGCCCTTGACTGGAATCAAACCCGGGACTCTTCAGTCCGCAGGCTGACGCTCTATCCACTGAGCCAAACAGGTCAGGGCAAAAAATGTTCTTTCTTATCACAAATACAATGCATATAAGAAATACATTGTGTCCTAACTAGGGAAAAATGAAATTGTTTTAAAAGCCTTTTAATGGTGAAAATTGTTTCATGAAATTGGTCTCATGAATCTGTGCGTGCCCTCCGCTCCCCCCTCATCCCCCAGGCCTACTGAGCCAGGAAGTATTTGCAAAGGACTCAGGTCAATAGCCATGGTTTTCAGGAGTGAGCCTGACTTTCCAAGAGCTCCCTTTGCCCATATGGCTGTGCACGTGGGAATTTGCCATCAGCCACTCCCAAGTAGAAACTGTCTTTCACACAAATGTTTGTGAACTTCAGTCCTACTCTACTTTTAAAACCAGGGAGGAAGGCTGTCTTTGAGACGCTCCCTCTTTTCATGACTGCCTGGTAATCCCCCCTTTCCTTCCCAGCAGGTACTGTAACTGCCCCTGCCTTTCCTGAATTTCCTGCAGTGCCTTCTATAATGGCTCTGTCTTATCCTTGCATCCCTGGGACAGCACAGTTATTGTCTCATAAATATTCGCTGAATCAATAGATAAATAAAATGGACCCGCTTCTTCAAAAGTAAGAGCTACAGCTATCGCCCAAAGTATCTCTGTGACTGACTTGTCATTGTTACAATTTGCTTTTATCATCTCTGTGTCTTTTTCCATATATCTCTAATTATGACAGTAATTAATAACCCTTACCATAAAAGAGTTATTGTGCCCTTTTCAGAGAGGAAAACTGGGGTTCAGGAAAGTGAACAGACTTGTCCAAGAACAAATAAAGGTGCAGTAAGTGACAGGGTCAGGATTTGAACCCAGGGCTCTGTGGCTGTATCACCATTTCTCCTTTTTCTTTCTTTTTTTCCCACATCTGCCTGAGCCTAGGCAGCTCTACTGTTTGCATCCTATCATGTTCACTGTAAAACGCCTACTGTGTGGTGGGGGGAGGTCCTAGCCAGGCACCCTCCATCACCCAGCTGCCCCTGCCCTTTCTTCTCCAGACTAACCCAAACATGGTTGGGTAGCTCAGGGGGAGGGCCCAGCATTCCCCGTCGGGAGGAGTATCTAATCAGCAGGCCTCCTCAGCGTATCTCTCCAAGACCACTCCAGAGGTGGATGCCTGTGCCCAGTTCCCTATTTTTAGCTGGTGTGAACAGGAGGAAAAACACAAGCATTAACAATCCAAGTGCCAGTCAAGAACTGAGACAACAGGGCACCCCAGGGCAAACCGGCAATCTGTGTCCTTCTCGTGTCACTTGCATCGCATGCCCCTCTCCCTGCGTCCTGTCGTCTTTCCATCCCCTGCTCTCCAGTCCCAAGGTCCTTCCAAACCTGTTTCCAGGAAGGAGCTGGCCATCAGTCATTTACACCCGTACGTCTCACACTTAATGTCTATGTACGTCAACAGGGCATCTGGCTGAGGTGCAGAGTCTACTTTGGCAGTTCTGGGGTGGCCCGAGCCTGCTTCCCTGACTCACTGCCTGATGTGAGGACGCTGCTCGTCCAAATGATATGTTCACGGGTGGAGGCTGCAGTTCTCTTCTTGGCAAGAATTTGCTCTCTCGGTTTTGTCTCCACCAGGAGTGAAGGGCTTTGCCTCCCCCCACCCTCCTTCCCCGTTTACAGATGTTCATCTTTCCACCAGCAAGTGGACACGCTGCCTTTGGCATTTGTTTCTTCGCTGACTTTGGAGGCCGGGGTACTCTTTTGGACAAAGACCAGAGTCCTGAGCAAACACCCCGCATGGAGGAAAGCGACGTCATGTCTGGGCCGGGGCGAGCCTGACCCTTCCCCAGCAAGGCAGGCCGGGCTCGCACAGTCGCGCTCTCTCTGGCCTTTTCCCTGGCCTGGCCTGAGCCCTGCATGGGCTGGGACGAAGGTGGCCTCGGTTACTCTCAGCTTTCTGCCCCACAGGAGCGCGGCCCCAGCTCCCGGAGTGAAGTCATCCAGGCTGGTGGACCCTAGGTCGCCAGGTGCCCCTTTCCTGGCCACCCCAGTGCGCTGCGGTGGTGCCCGGTGGGCCCCCGGGGCTGCCAGGCTCCGCTTCTCCAGAGCCAGTCGGATGGGGAAGATGAGAAGCTGCCGGCCGCCTCTGCGCCCTGGCCCAGCTGTCGGGACCCCTCAGCGCAGGGCAGGGTGCCAAGCCTTCCCGCTTCTGTGTGGCTCATTGTCTCGGGTTGGCGGGGCTTCGGAGGCACACCCAGGGATCGCCCCCACCGGGAAGGGGGAGGGGAGGGCTGGCGGCACCTCGCGTTCCCTGCCCCCGACCCTCCACGCCC
>PVJC01040082.1:0-15951 GCA_004026665.1 Murina feae
GGACTTGGAAGTCTATTTCTTTCACCAGGTGGGGGAAGTTTTCTGTCATTATTTCTTCAAATAGGTTTTCAATATCTTGCTCTTTCTCTTCTTCTGGCACCCCTATAATTCTGATGTTGGTATGCTTGAAGTTGTCCCAGAGACTCCTTACACTATCTTCATACTTTTTGATCCTTTTTCTTTTTTCTTTTGGCTTTTCCAGCTGGGTGGGTTTTGCTTCTTCATATTTCATATCTTTGACTTGATTCTTGCGATCCTTTCGTCTGCTGTTGGATCTCTGTATAATATTCTTTATTTTAGTCAGTGTATGCTTAATTTCTAGTTGGTCCTTTATCATATCCTTGAGGGTCTCATTAGATTTATTGAGGGTCTCACTAAATTTATCAGCAGTCTCTAGAAAATTCTTGAAAAATCTAATAACCGTGGTTTTGAACTCTATATCCTGTCGTTTTCCTTCCTCCATTTCTGTCATATGTGACCTGTTTCTTTGTCTCCGAATTTTGGCTGCTTCCCCTTCTGAGTTAGGTGATCACTCAGAGGAATTAACCTCTAAGCCACTTGGTTATGAGAGTCAGCTGTGTCTACAGTGGGAGAACTTCTGTGCTGGAGACACCCTTATGGGGCAAGAGTTGTTTCAGTGGGGCTTTTGTGCTCACTGCATCTGCCCCGAGTGTGTTGTGGATCTCTGTTTTTTTAAAAAATACATTTCCAGAAGAACCAAGATGGTGGCATAGATAAACACCTATACTTGCTGCCTCTCACAGCCATATCAAAATTACAACTAAAAGACAGAACAACTACCACCCAGAACCATGGGAAAGCTGGCTGAGTGGAAGTTCCACAACTAGAGAGATGAAGAAAGTGCATTGAGACTGGTAAGAGGTGTGGAGGCACAGGCGCGAACAGTGCTGGCACCTGGATGTGCCACTCTTTTAATTGGGAGGGTGATACAAGCTCCTGCTGCTCTGAACTCCAATTGTGGGCAAGACTCTGGAGGACCCAGACACATACAGGGAGAAACTGGACTGTCTGGCATCAGGACAGGAACCTCAAGGGTGGCTTTCTCTGAGAGGTGCTCAAAGCAATCATTGCTCCTGCATGGGGGCGCAAGATGCAGAGACCCAGGGACCTCTCTGGTGCAGGGCTGACTGGCAGCCATTGCTGTTTGCTTCGCCTTGGTGATTCCCAGAGACCCTGCCCCACCCAATGTACAACTCCACCCAAGATGTGTGCATTGGCTTTTGCATATAAATGGTCCATCCTTTCTCCACCTAAAACCTGTCAAACTGCAGCTGGGTCAGAGAGCCCCAGAAATTCCAAAAGAAGGCCCAAGGCCCGGGAGCAGCAGCCTGCCTTGCTTCACAACTGGGCCTCGTCTGGGCACTTGCAAACACCATACAAAGAGAAGGAATCTGCAGATGTCTCTGTAGCTCCTGCTGGGCAGCCCCAGACAGTAGCTGACCCTGCACCTCCTTGGAGATCCAAGAGCCAGTGTACCCAGTGGTCAATGTGAGATCATACCAGATTACAACTCTTCACATCCATAAGCAACACATTCAAGGGGCAGACTCATTAATAAAGCTCCAAGGTCCCACTGAAGCAAGTCCTGCCCTATAAGGATGTCTCCTGCGCAAAAGATCTTCCAGTATAGACACAGCTGGTCATCACAGCCAATTGGCCTGGAGATCAATTCCTCCCAGTGATACCAACAGCAATCAAGGGTTAACTACAAAAAGACTGTGCACACAGCCCACAAAGGGGTGCACCAAGAGCGTCCACCTCAGGTGACTGGGGAGGCTGAGCCACTGGGACCTACCATACAAGGCCACTTTGTCAACTCAAGGAGACTTAGCAGCTACCCAGCACATAGAAACAAATACAGGGAGACCAAGAAACAAGTCATAAATGAAAGAAATGGATGAAAGCAAAATACTGGATACAGAGTTCAAAACCACGGTTATAAGGTTACTCAAGAATCTTCTAGAAACCTACGAGGAACTTAGTGAGATCTTTAAGGATATGGAAAAGGACCAATTAGAAATCAAGCATACACTGACTGAAATAAAGAATAATATACAGAGCTCTAACAGCAGACTAGAGGATCCTAAGAATCAAGTCAAAGATTTGAAATATGAAGAAGCAAAAAACACTCAACTAGAAAAGAAAAAAGAATCCAAAAATATGAAGATAGTGTAAGAGCCTTTGGGATAACTTCAAGCGTACCAACATCCAAGTTATGGGGGTGTCAGAAGAAAAGAGAGCAAGATATTGAAAACCTATTTGAAGAATTAATGACAGAAAACTTGCCCTACCTGGTGAAATAAATAAACTTACAAGTCCAGGAAGTGCAAAGAACCTAAAAAAAGAGGAATCCAAAGAGGACTACACCAAGACACATCATAATTAAAATGCCAAGGGCAAAAGACAAAGAGAGAATCTTAAAAGCAGCAAGAGAAAAACAGTTAGTTACCTACAAGGGAGTACCCATATGACTGTCCTCTGATTTCTCAACAGAAACTATGCAGGCCAGAAGGTAGTGGCAAGAAATATTCAAAATAATGAACAGCAAGAACCTACAAACAAGATTACTCTACCCAGCAAACCTATCATTTAGAATTGAAGGTCACACAAAGAGCATCACAGAGAAGAAAAAAATAAAGGAGTTCATCACCACCAAGCCAGTATTATATGAAATGCTGAAGGATATTCTCTAGAAAGAGGAAGAAGAAGGTAAAGATAAAAAAAAATTATGAACAACAAAGTGACAACAAATACATATGTATCAACAAGTAAACCTAAAAATTAAATGAATAAAAAACCTGATGAACAGAACAAACTGGTGAATGTAATAGAACAGGGGCATGGAAAGGGAGCAGACCGACAATTCTCGGGGGGGAAGGGGTTGTGGGCGTGCAGGAAGAGATTGGACAAAGAGCTTACAACTATGGATGAGATTGGGGAGGGAAGGGGAGAAAGGCCTGGAGTGGGGTGAGAACCAGGTGGAGGATCGCTATGGGGGGGCGTGGTGGAACATCTGTACTAATCTGAACAATAAAGGTTTTTTTAAAGTACATTTTCATTGTTTTTTTAGAAAGTGTGTTGTAGTAATATACAGAAATGTTTAAAAATGCTTTGAAAATGTCTAAGAATTGTTTTAAAATGTTTAAGTTCCCTTGAAACTTAAAGCATGATATTAAGGACACATTCCCCACTGCCCTGAAGCATGTGTTCCTCATAGATAAGGATTTGAACTTCAATAACTAACTCAGAGTGACTTGTCCAGATAACCATTTGAGTGAGTGATGTACTCTCCCTAGATAACCACATGTAGCCTCTCGCCCTGTTTGAGATTAACCTATGTGCATTGACGTTAATTCATCGATATCCACCTGAACTGCTGCAGGTGTGTACAGGCTTTAAAAACGGGAATCCTAACCAGCCAAGTGCTCGCCTATTGAGATAGCCACAAAGGCATGTCCTCTTGTCAGTCCAGCAAGCGATGCTGCTCCACACTCCTCTCTGCCAGATGACAGAACAGCCAGTACCTCCTGATTGCGACGAAACTGAGCTCTTGGGTGAGGAATGCTGGCCCCCTGCATCTGGACCAGACCAGCCCTGCCAGACCCCAGAGGACAGCACCACCGGGATCCCCCCTTAAAGCCTGTACCCACAGCATCAGGAACTTGTGTGAGTAATAAAGTACTGTGTAATTTGCAACTGCATGTTTCATATGGTGTAGTTCCTCCAACAGTTAAGTGAATTATTTTGTGTATGCTTAAAATGAAAATAAAGCTTCTGGTCTTTTCAGTCCTAGGCCTGGCCTTGTTCCTGCTTGCACAGAGTAGCCTCTTTGCTAGCAACTACTTGAATGTCCCAAGGTTAAAGTTTCTCTCAAGGGATGCCTTAGATAAACGCCCCAGATCCTTTCCCAGGATCTACTTGGGACAGAGGAAGGGAGAGGAAGAGAAAGTAAGTGAAACACTGATGTGAGAGAGAAAAATGGATCGGTTGTCTCCTGCATGCACCCAAGAGATCAAACCCAAAATCTGGGCATGTGCCCTGACTGGGAATCAAACAGACAACCTCTGATGAACCGGATGATGCTCAACCAACTGAGCCACACTGATCAGGGCTGAAAACAAGTTTTATTTTAATAAGAATTTAGATACATTACATAACATTAAAACTAAAGGGAAAAATAACCCCAAACCAGCTTGTTACTCGATGGCATTGGGCAGCTGTTGCTAGTAAGTTGTAAGCTCTGAAGGTAGCTGCATGACTGACACATGAGTTTAAAATTTGTTCCCTTGTCAAAAGCTTGTCTGATAGAAGTTTGGTCTCACATTCTGGTGTTTGAATATTAATTAGCTAGAACATGTCTGGTCAAAAAGGCCTTGTTGGCAAGCCAGATGTCCTATTACCTCACTAGAGGAAAGGTAGCTGCCCTCAGTTCCACCTAACTGGTCAGGATGAAGACACCAAGGGGTCTTTCTTTGACCACCAAAGGCCCCCTCTAGTGGTACAAATGCTGTTGCTGCCTTACCTGGTCCTCTCCTCTCAGCTTCACGGAAGGCTGTTCAAGTGGCGACCTTCTCTTAGGGTAGGGAACTGTAGAGCAGGGGTCCTCAAACTTTTTAAACAGGGGGCCAGTTCACTGTCCCTCAGGCCATTGGAGGGCCAGATTATAGTTTTAAAAAAACTATGAAAAAAATAAATAAAAAATAAAAAATACTATAAACAAATTCCTAGCACACTGCACACATCTTATTTTTAGCAGGACAGGCAGCAGCGGCAAAAACACCCAGCATGTGGCCCGCGGGCCGTAGTTTGAGCACGCCTGCTATAGAGGGAGAGCCAAGGAGCTTTTGGAAGTAATAGCTATGATTTGGGGGCCATGGGCTTCGCTGAAACATCATGTTAATGATCTGTTTCAGGCTGGACTCTGCTAGGTGCCTACTGTTTGACCTCTGTATAAAGAAGGTACTTTCAAGACTAGACAGCATGGCTCTTTTCAGTTTACTACATGGAGGAGTTACAAAAAGTTAAAAGCAGACCCAAATGGGTACATTCTGCAAGCTGTAAGATTTATAAGCTTGTGGCAAGTGACAGAAAGAAAATTGTACTCATAGCAAGGAAATTCTCATTTAAGTTTCAATGAGCCAAAAGCAATTAAAACCCATGAACTTTCACTTCAGTCGGTCTTCCTTACCCAGTCCAGTCTCCATGAGGAACTGGCATATGTTCTTGCTTAGTCATCCTGTAGCTGAATTACTCCTTCATATTCTGGATGCTCAGTTACACTACTACTGCAGGCAAATTTCTCTAAAAAAGCCTTATCTAGTTTCTCTGCATCCCACCCCCATCACTGCCCCTGGCCTCTTGACTTCAGAGAGAGAGTGGAAGAGAGTGAGAGAGGCAGGGAAGTAGGGAGGGGGGGGAGGGTAACATCTACTGGCTGCCTCCCACACACACCCCAACAGGGGATTGAACATGCAACCCAGGTACATGCCCTGACTAGGAATCAAACCTCTGACCTTCCAGTGCATGGGACAATGCTCAAACCCATTGCACCACACTGGCCGGGCTTCACTAGTTTCCTTTTATCATTAACTAGGAGCCCAGTGCACAATATATTGTGCACTCGGCAGGGGGGTGGGTCTCTCAGCCGGGCCTGTGCCCTCTCACAGTCTGGAACCCCTCCGAGGATGTCTACCTGCTGGCATGCCTGGCCAGCCTGGGTCTGGGGTTGATGGCAGTTTGCAGGCTGGCCAAGCCTACCATGCCCGCCCCAACCACCCCGTGGCCCACCACCCGCCCAGCGAGCCCTCCCCACCCCACACACCCCGTGGCCCGCCACTCACCCCGAGCACCCGCCCCGTCGCCCCGCCGCCTGAGCCGCACCCGCCTCCGTGGTTGCGCTGCCAGCCTCCATCTTGGCTGAGTTAATTTGCATACAGCCACTCTTATTGGCTGGTGGGCATGGCTTGGATGGTGGGCATGGCTTAGGCTTCCTGGAGAAAAAGTTAATTTCAATACTACTCTTTTATTAGAGTAGATCATCAGTAATTCCCCCCTGAAGTTCATGCAATTTCTCTGTTGAATTTTTACCTATACATATAATCCTATCTAATAAAAGAGTAGTATGTAAATTAGCCCTCACTCAGTTACAAAGATGGCGGTGGCCGGGACAAGACACTTGCGTCGTCACCATGGTGATGACGCAAATTCTGCCCCAGCCTGCTGGCAGAGGGCCTCTGGGTCTGCTTGGTCGCTGCTGCCGCCAGTGTGGAAGAGCTATGACACAAGCCTTCAGGGGCCCCGGCACCCAGCAGCTGAGGCAGTGCTGGGACCACTGGGGTCGGAGGAGCAGAGACACAACCTGCAGGGGGGCCGGCATCCAGCACCCCCAAGCCCCGCAGCTGAGGGGGCGCTGGGGTCAGAGGAGCAGAGACATAGCCAACAGGGGGGCCCAGCACCCAGCAGCCCCAAACCCCGTGGCTGTGGTGGTGCTGGGGTCAGAGGAGCACAGACATAGCCCACAAGGGAGCTGGCACCCAGCTGCCCCAAGCCCCACCTCGGTGCTGGGGCCTCTGGGGTCGGAGGAGCAGAGACACAGTCTGCAGGGAGGCCCGGCATCCAGCAGCCCCAAGCCCCAGAGCTGCGGAGGCACTGGGGACACTGGGACTACAGCAGGGACACAAATCTGCAGGAAACCTGTGGAAAGGGAGATAAAGTATCATAACTTATCTCCCTTTCCACAAGATGAGAAACTGACCCTGATTTATTTAATGATATGGCCCACGCCTTTCTACAAGCACAGGGTATATTATGACCACTCCCGGGAAGGTCTGGTCAGAATACTGTTTCCAGGGAATAACACTACTGTGGCAAATCATCTAAGAGAGGAAACAAGCTTTTGTTGGGTTTATTCTGAAGGTCACAGAACATGCCATCCCAACATATGCTGTGTTGTTATATTGATGATCTTGAGCTGCAGATGCTTGAAAAACAGCAAATGCAAGGAGAGTTTTTCACTGAAGTCTCCTGATCTGCCTAAAATCGGACCTCCCCCCACCCACAAGAGGTTCCCTCAATGGGAAAAGTGTCATCAGCCACTGAAGACTGACTCCTGTCACAGGAGACTAGAAGTTGGCATCACACCCAAACTTTGTTACAAACTATCTCCCCCACCCCCATTCATCTTTCCTAAAACTCATGTACTCTCCTCTAGGAGGCCTACATATCCCGTCCCCTTTCCCTAGGAAGAAGGTATTTAAATCTGGATTCTAAGCCACCTTGGGGAGTTACTCATTTTTCCCTGGGATCTTCCACATATACACAAGTTACACATGTTAATGAACTTTTGTTTTTCTCTCGGTAATCTGTCTTTCATTACAAGGGCCTCCGCTAAGAACTCAGAAGGATAGAGGAACACTGTTTTTCCTCCTCCATAACTCTATCTCGGGAAAACAAGTCCCAGGCTGAATAGTGAGTTTGGCTGAAGTGCCACGCAGTCCTGGCTGAGGGAAGGGAAGCTTCTAGGGGGAAATCAATGATACTGGCATCAAAGTTGCTGGTGGGAGCTTAGTGGTTCAACATTTTTGGAGAATGATTTGACAAAATTGATAGAAATGTTCAAGGTGCATTCAAGAGTCTTGAATCTCATCTGCTGAGATAAAGCACCAGTGCATAAGCCCTGGTCAGAACCCAGGATGCTACTGCGGGCTCCCCTTCCATGATAGGAAAACCTGCTAACAACCTGCATTTTTAGGACAAGTTGGCATTTATACTAATAAAAATGTAATATGCTGTCTTGACTGGTTTGGCTCAGTAGATAGACTGTCAGCCTGTGGACTGAAGGGACCCAGGTTCGATTCCAGTCAAGGGCATGTACCTTGGTTGCGGGCACAACCCCAGTGAGGGGTGTGCTAGAGGCAGCTGATTGATGTTTCTTTCTCATCGATGTTTCTGATTCTCTATTCCTCTCCCTTTCTCTCTGTAAATATCAATAAAATATATATATTTTTAAAAAGGTAATATGCTAATTAGACTGAACATCTTCCAGACGACCTTCCAGACGTCCTTCTGGACAAAGCCATGGTGGCAGAGCTGAGGCAGAGGCAGTTAGAGGTGATCAGGCAGGCAGAAGAGAGCAGTTAGGAGGATCAGGCCAACAGGGGAGAGCAGTTACGGGGATCAGGCTGGCAGGGGAGAGCAGTTAGGGGGATCAGGCCAGCAGGCCGGTGAGCGGTTAGGAGCCAGCAGCCCCGAGGGTTACCGGATTGGAGAGGGTGCAGGCCAGGCTGAGAGACCCTCCTACTCCTGTGCACGAATTTCATGCACCAGGCCTCTAGTCTATACATATAAAGAGGTAATATGCTAATTGCCATCATGGTGTTCCTGTAATGACCAATTTGCATATTGATGTGTGTGTAGCAGGGGGCGGGCAACTGGAGGCAAGTTCCCCAGAGTCTGAGGAGAGCGTCTGACAGGATCCCAGACTGCAAAGAAGGAAGAGGAAGCAGCCATGGGGGGCTCTTCCAATCCCCCTGCATGGACACCCTACCCCAGCCCCCCCACCCCTGGCGATCGGGGAGGCTGACCGGACAGGAGAAGACTCAGCCTCTGGAGTAGCTGCAGCCCGCACCTCTGACTCCTGATCTCTTCCCCGCCAGGGGCGCACACAACAATAGCACACCTGCAACCATGCATCAGTGCCCATGAGGCACCCGGGGCCTGTGGCCCACCACTGCTGTGTCCCCTCCACCTACAACTCCAGACCTGGGTGAAGGCAGGCCTGAGGAGCCCCCCAGAATGAGACCCCTCCCCGCACCAGCAGCACCATCTCTGCAGCAGAAGTGCGAACCTCACTGGGGTCGTGGCTAAACCTGCTCTCCTAACCTGCCTGGCTCCACCCTGGCCCAGCCCCCACCCAGCTCCAGGAGATTGGAGCCCCACCCTGAGCAGGTACAACTTCGAAACAGCCACATACAATTTAAAGAACTGTGCCAAGCAGGAAGGTTTGACAGTTACTCCCCCTTCAGCCTCGCCACTCCCCTAACTCCCTGCCCCCCGCCAGCGCCTCCAGTGATGATTACCACTACAGGACTGCTGGCCAGAGCCCACCCCTTCGAGGCCTGCGGAATCCTCTGCAAAGCTTCCATCGCTACAGTCCCAGGAAACAATCATGCCCTACTCCCCTACTCAGCACCTGCTACCTGGTATCCGTGGGCTTAAAAGTAACCATCCCTTCTCATTTAGACATCACTTGATGAAACATTTCTAGGTTTATTATCTCAGAATGTGCTCACGACAACCCAGTGAAGTAGGCGGAGAAGAGATTACGATTCCCATGGTACATGAGTATGCATTCGGAAATGAAGCTCAGAGAGGAAAAGTGTCAAGCTCAGTGGTTCCCAAGGTGCGGCACATACCCCAAAGAGGGGTGGAAAGGGGCGCAATTTAAGTGGGGGCAATTCGAGAATGAGTTAACAGTGAATTTTTTGCATTTCTTATAGTTCTAGGGGGCCTCATCTACAGCGTATCCCACATAATAAAAGGCTAATATGCAAATAACCGAATGGTGGATTGGTCACTCTAATGTGTGCTGACCACCAGGGGGCAGACACTCAACTCAGGAGCTGCGCCCTAGTGGTCAGTGTGCTCCCACAGGGGGATCACCGATCAGCCAGAAGCCAGGCGAGCACAGTGGTAGTGGTGGGAGTCTCTCCCGCCTCAGTGGCAATGCAAAGGATGTCCCACTGACGGGTTAGGCCTACTAAGCCATCAGTCGGATGTGATTTTATGGCATGCAAATTGTTTTGAGCTTAAGGCAATTTTAACTTCAGACTCAAGAGAAACTTCTTCCCCCTCGCCCTTTAACTACCTAGAAGAACTGGAATTAGGATCCTTGCCCACTATAGGCGATTATGAGAGATAAGCTTTTAGACTCACCCATATGGCAGAGCAGACTTTTATTTACTAAACATCTACTTTTCTTATCATTCTAATGACCTCTGAATCCCCTCATATACCTCAATCCCCCTATCTCTGAATCTCTCCTGCATATGGGGCCTCTGAGTCTCTCGTGGATGTGAGATTCCCATACATATGTATGTATTAAATTTGGGTATTTTCTCTTGCTAATTGGTCTCATGTCTATTTTATTATTAGACCAGCCAGAAAAACCTTGAGAGGAAAGGGAAGAAAGTTTATTCCGTTCCCACACATGCATCAGCAAAAAGGTCAAAGGAGTGGAGGCTCTGGGTGGCAGACAAAGGATTCCTCCTTGGAAAGGTCTGCAGGAGAAGTGGGAGTCGGGGAGGAGGAAGTGCCAGGAAGTGAAGGGGTTCACGGGGGAGGCTACTGATTCTTCAGTGGCAGCTCAGTGACTGGGGCCAGGAATAGATTTTATTTACTTTAACTAGCCTGAGGACTTAACGGAGGAGGCTACTGATTCTTCAGTGGCAGCTCAGTAACTGGGGCCAGGAATAGATTTTATTTACTTTATCTAGCCTGAGGACTTAACCTTTTGAACTTTTCAGTTATGCACTGATGCATGGCGATGTATCAATCCTATAGATAACCCTCTGAAAAACTAAGGAAGAAATGTTCACGTGTCCAGACCACAGGACATCTGGAAGATTACCATCTTGGACCAATCCAGAAGCTAAGATTCTTCTCCAGAATGTATTTTTTACTATAAGAATCCTCAACGTTTTTCTTTTTTTTGGAACACCTGGCAATACTCTTTAAATTGCAAATATTAAGACCCTTGAATAAAACATTGTCATTTAATTCTAGTGAAGCCTCCTGATTGATTCATTTAGACTTAGTCCACAGTGTACTCCTCAGGAAAATAATGAGTTTGGAGAAGGCGGATTCCCTTTTTCTCCCCCTAATTAAATAAACACATATTAAAGATTTTATTCAACTCACCATTTAATGGGAGAAACAAGATGTTAAAACCATTAAAAGGAATCAAAGATTCCCACAGGCAAAGCAAAAGCTAAAATGAATTTACAAATAGATACAAAACTGGTCAATATCCACAAGGAGGTCCATTTATCAGTTTTCAGCAACTTAGAGACGTAAAAAACTCAAAGACAACAAAAAGCAATGAAAACATAAAAGTGTACTCTAGACAGAACATCAAGTTATTTTTTTTATTTTGGAGGGTGGGGGCATTTTAAATGTTCTACGATTTTTCCTGACTGCCTACGATAATGATCTCAAAGGTTATTCTTTGACACAAGAAAAAGAGGGCTGCTCTCACTACATTAGCCTGAGAACTGCCATCTATGCAGCCAAGTGTTAACACTTAAGCCTCCTTATGTTTCTTCTGCAAATTTAGAGTCATGCAATATTGAACAACTACTAGGGCCACAAAATCAACTTCTGCCATAAATTTTCATAAGGTATCTCAGATTGGACTTTAAGCATCTCTATTACTTGCTATCCTAAAGGTAAGAAACCCAATCTAAGTAATTCCACTAGGTTCCACTTGCATTTCCTATAAATGGAGTGAATTCCTCTGTGGAAATAAATAAACAAATGGGAACAACTATTTATTCACTCATTTGGAAGGGACTTGAAGGCAGGCTGAGGAGGGAGGAAGATTTATATTGAGGAAAGGAGGCCTCAACTATGCCCCCATAGGAGGTTAGTGGCCTGCATAGCTAGAGATAGTGGACTATGAGCAGGGCACCTCATATGACTGGTCAGGGGTGCATATTTGGCTTTCTTTGGGTGGTCCTAAATTGAAAGCAGCGACAAAAAATAGAGAAGCTGTTACTTATTAACCAAGTCCTGGCCATTTGGGGTTGATTGTTACAGAAATTATTTTTAGCTTCCAGGACTGTTATGAAAGACAAAGGTCTGAAAAGTCTGACATAAAGCAGGCTGATTTCCTGGGCTGGTTATCATAAATATGGGAGTTGGTTTTCTAGGTAGGTTGCTGGAAGTTATGGCTTAAAGTTCTGTTTTCATATACAGTTCTGCCATTGTTCATTTGTTTATTCAGTGTCTCACCTTTCTTATTCTGAGATAAGGTATGTGGCTAAAAGGCCATAACAGATAAGGGCTACAGAGACTGTCTAGGACCAACCCCAACAGATTTATGGCTTAGAACCAGCAGAACACCAGATCAATCCAATATGACACTAATTTTACATTAAGTGACCCCTGGCTTCATTATACGCTCATTGCAATACATTAGCATTTTAAACGACATACCCTGCATCTCCAACATCAGAAATGGAAAGCCCATGTAAGGACACAAAATGGTCAACAGGATTCTTCTCAGAAGTCTCCACCATTTTCCTGGAAAAATCCTGAATATTCCTCTCCCTTACTGAATTAAATGGCGTCAATAAAAGAAGTAAATCCCACCAAGGAGGGCTGCTCTGTCTGTAGAGTAGCCCACTCTTTGTCTCACTGTTTCACTAATAAATTGCTAACTTTAAATTTATGCTGGCTCACATTTGATCTCTTTTCTGAGTGAAGCCAAGAACTCACTGTATCCCCGGGCCCCTAGAATGCCTGCATCAATTCCTGTCCCCCACATATCTTAAATTCCATGGTCTGCCAGGAAGTGACCTTTCTTACCACCTCTATAACCAGGGGCCAAGCCAGTTTTCCTGGGAGGGCTCTGTAGGCTCCATAAAGTCAACCTTAGTTCCATGAAAAGTGCCTTGCCATAGCCATGGCCAGGTGGCTCAGTTGTTTAGAGCATTATCCCCTACACCAAAAGGTTGTGGGTTCCATCCCCAGTTGGGGTATGTATGGGAAAGCAACTTTCTCTTCCCTTTTATCTAAAATCAACAAGCATGTCCTTGCGTGAGGATTTTAAAAAGTGCCTTGTAGCTGATTACATAAGCATCATTCAGAAATATGACATTCTAAGTAATACCCTGGTTGAACTATCAATTTGTTCAATTATATTATATCTTGGTTAAAAAAAGACAGTGAGGGTTTGGAGCAGGATCCCTACATGGTGCCACTTAGGCATGAACTACAGACAATTTAGAGTGCAAACTCCTGAGAAACTTTTACTGCTCCCTTAAATTTGGGGCCATAGTAATAGTTATCACCAGAGATAACTTTTTATGAACCATCTGTATAGCAGGCAAACATATAATTAGTAAACATCTGTTCTTCTTATGCTGTGAATGATCTTTTTCCCCTCTGAAGCTCCCAAAGCACCTTACATCATCCTTGGCTCAGAATTATATCTCATATTCCCCTTCCCTGTCATGTATGTGGGGTTCCCGTACGTACATATACAGTTAGATTTGGTTATTTTCTCTTATTAATCTGTCTCATGTAGATTTAATTATTAGACCAGACAAAAGAGCCTGGAAGGATACAGGAGTTTCATCCTCCCCTAGAGCTGGTGAGGTGAGCAGGATACCCCTAAGGCTGGATACCACTTACCCAGAGGCTGCTGCAACAAAAAGATCCTGGGACCTCGAGCATGAGCCAGCATAAGTAAGAATTCTTGCCAAGGCAGATTCCCAGATCTCTACTGCAGAGTTTAGTGTAAATACAGTGATAAAACTCTTCTTGTCCTTTTCTAATTTAGATTAGCAGAAGAAAATATTTGTGAAACTAGTTTCTAGGGCTTAGCCACTCTTGGTTATGTGATATGAGGTTTTCTTAATTTAGTTTGCTCTGTTTGGTATCTCTCCTTTCATCTTGTTATGTCGGAAGACTTTGGTCTTTATGACCAACTAGTGGCCCGGTGCACGAAATTCGTGCACATTAAAAAGGAATTAGAGAAAATATGTTAATGTTGCTATTTGCCTTTTCTATATAAGTATGAGAGATGAAAGGAAATGAGTAAAATGTATATGAAAATAAAATATGAATTTATTAATAAACAATAACAAAATGATATAAGAATAACAAAGGCATAAAAAAAACAAAAACATCATATGAAAACACCAAAAACATGATATAAAAACAAAAACATGATATAAAAACAACATTGATGCAAACATTGACTGATAAAGTGATTAAACTTATTCTAATATCTCCCTATATACCACATTAAGAGTGAAAACACTTTCAGAATGCTTGACTAATTTCCCTTGGGATGAAGTATTTACAACTTTAACTTTAACATCACATGCTCTTCGAACTCAAGAGAAAGCAACATATAACTGACCATGTGCAAAAACAGGTTCAGGTAGGAATATGCCTACTCTGTCTAGAGTTTGTCCTTGTGATTTATTAATAGTCATCGCAAATGCTGGCATCACAGGAAACTGTTGTCGAATTAATTTAAATGGGAGGCCAGTGTCAGATGGGGACAAATCAATTCTTGGAATCAGAACAACCTCTCCTTCCGCAGATCCTGTTAACACTTCAGCTTCAATTATGGTAGGTAGTAATCTTTTGATAATAAATCTGGTACCATTACAAAGACCCCATTTACTATTTAGATTTCTCAATAGCATGATAATTGCACCCACTTTCAATTTTAATTTATGACATGGCATTCCTGAAGGAGTAATACTATTAAGAAATTCAATGGGGAAATTTTCCTTTTCAGCATTACCTGTTGAGTCAACGGAATCATCACTCAAATATGTGTGAAAATCTCCATCAAGTATATCCAAAATTTCTTCATTTAATTTTTGAACGTGCTCATTTTTGGGGGAACGATTTGCATATTTAGATATATTTTTAATATTATCTATAGATACACTATTTCCAAAAGTAGCTTCAATAATAGACCCGTTACAAATCATTTCACAGGGGATTTCAATAATATCCATTCCTAAGTGAAAACTGCTATCAAGTTTGCCATCTCCAAGTTTTACTAATCATTCACTATAAGCAGGATCCTCTGATCTCATATTTGTTGTAAGAGACAACTTTCTGAAACATCCCCAAACATCACAGTACTTTAAACTTGTTTGTACTATGGTCGATCGCATAGCATGTGGTACAATACTCAGACACTGTCAAAAATCCCCTCCAAATGCAACATTCAAATTCATAATTTCTCTCAGTAATCTGTCTATGGTGTTTATAGCATGACTGGATGCCATGGTGCATTCATCAATAATGAGAAGTTGGGCCTTTTTAATAGTTTTAGCAACTTCACTGTTTATATTGAGTCTAGAAATTGAAGTTTCATTCAATGGAATCGGTAATTTATATTGGGAATGAAAGAAGTAAATTTGCAGCAATTCCTGTAGATGCTGTGGGTAAAACAGTACCACCACGACCTGTAATATGATGTATTAAAACTTTGTACAGATATGTTTTTCCACTACCACCTGGACCATCCAAGAAAAAGCATTTGGGGTGTACAGTTTGATCTTCAATGGCCGAAGTTATAGTCTGAAAGGCTGCCAACTGTTCATCATTCAGAGAATTTATCAAAACCTCTGCATGTTGTCGCTCATAGGATTCATCACATGTATTTGTATTTGTTAATAAAGGATAGTCCGGAAGTTTGAAATGTGAACATTTCATTCCATGCAATGTGAATACCTCCTGTATTTCATTAAGGGCATGCATTTCACAGTTTACACAGGCACCTTCTCTTTGGTGTAATTTCCAACAGAAATCTTCAATAAAATGAGATTTATTCTCATCCCATAATTTCTCTGCAGCAGAAGGACATCCAAACACACACATGTATGCAAAAAGTTGTCGTAATTGTTTGGGCATATTAAGGATGATTGCATCATCAATCGTATCTTTCCAGATAGTGTCGTCAAGTAATAATCCTCGGTGTTTAGGAGAGAAACAAGATGGCGGCATAGGGTAGACACCGCATATGCAGCTGTGAACAACTATTTCAGAAAAACCACGAAAAGAACACACGGACACCCCTCGCACCCACAGGACGGCTGGCTGAGTGAAAATCCTACAACCAGAGAAGAGTCTGAGACTCAGAGCAGCAGCGGAAGCAAAGTACAGAGGTACGGAGGCGCG
>PVJC01040084.1:0-15858 GCA_004026665.1 Murina feae
ATTTTGCCTAGAATTTGGTAAACCTTTTTAATCTATCAATGCCTACACTTTATTATTATTTTTACTTTAGAGAATTTTTATTTTTTCCTTCTAATAAATCTTTCACAATTACTTCTGTTTCAATTCTGATTTCTTTTTCAGTGGTGATGACTATTCAAAGGTTGAATATTCTCTTTCACTATAGCTATTACTTTCTTAGAGAATTTCTCTAGGTTGTTACTGATTAAATTTTATGCAGTTTTAATTTTATACTTTACATATTCCAATGCATATTTTAATTATTACATATTTTCCTGTTTTTTGAGATTTTTTTTGAATTTTTTATTTTTCAGTTTTTATCATGTCTTCCTTTTGTTCACTGAATCCATGATTTCTTTTTTAAAAAATAATAATAAAAATTAAGTTTTATTTTAAAAGGTAAAAATTTATACATCCTTATAAAAAAGTGGTAACATTTTAACCAATGTAAAACATCACAGAATTCAAATCACAGTTTAGAGCTTCAAGATTCAAGTGTAGTATCCCATTAAGTAAAATGTGGTCAGTTTTATGATAAAAATTCCTTCTCTGGACATCCTGTTCTCAATCAAGTCTTTCTTTATCACCATCATCTCACACAGTAGGATAGCTGGCCGCAGTGGCGATTCCACAGTGGTTGTTCCAGTCTTTGGCCATCTTTATGTAGCCATTCTTGCCCCAAGCTTCACCCCAGCTGTTCTTGACAATCCAGTATTTATTGTTACTTGATTCTTCTCCTTCAAAGCCATAGCCAACCACCAGAACGCCATGGTCTAGATCCACGCTGCTGCAGTGCTACTCATAATAAATGCCATCTTCATAGAACTGGAAGCTAAGATGGCTTGCATCTATAGCCACAGAGATGGGCCCCACGGTTGCCACTGCCTTCATGAAGGCACTCTCCTGCTCAGGGGTGTCCACAAAGCCAGTGTCATTGGCAAGAGAATTCTTGGGCCTGTATTTGCAGGGTCCAACCTTTGCTTGATATGGATAGGATTCCTCTGAGTCCAGGCCTCCGTTGGACTTCACATGCTGGAAGGCATTATCCATTAGGTCACCATTGCAGTGCTCATTGCCTTGAGCCTGAGAGCAGTCCACAAGGTTCTGCTCACTCAATGAGATAAGTTTACCAGTTTTCTGGAACATCTGTCCTTCAAGGGCACCAGTTGCACTAATGCCCAACAAGAACCACAGTGACCCTGGTTCTTCAGAGAAGTTACATAGCCTTCTTCTTTCCAATCCACAGTTGGAGGGGTATCAGCGACATAAGGTTCTGGAACACTCTCCTTTTCTTGTGCTTCTGGTTTTGATGGCCATTCATCACCTGCATGAATTCTTCGTTGGTCATGTCACCAAAAGCATTAATTGTCAAGGTGAAGCTCTGTCTCCCTAGGTTGTATTCCTGGTTGTGCAGGTCAATCATTTTCACATTCTTCTCCCACACTGTTTTCCTCCATCTTACTTCATCGAGCCACAGAGTTTTCTGTGTGTTACCTTCCACCAGTGCCATCGTGCCTCTAAACTTCCATCAAGTTTTGGAGCAGCTGAAGCTATTCCTAAGTAAAGGGCAATCAAGAAGAATGAAGGATTCATGTTTCAAAACCCTCGAGCCGGTATGTGTGGGTCCAGTATCTCCGACTTCCATTTTTTATATTTCATGAGATTAAAAAAAACACACACAAACAATATAAACTTTTATTTATTGGATAACTATTATTTAAAGATCGAAATTTCCATGTATTTTTAAGGTAATAGCTAAGTTCTGTTTTCTTTATCACAGAGGGTTTTTAATTTTATTTTAAAGGTCCCCTTTCTGTTTCTTTCTGATTTTTCAAATTTGAATGAGGCATTATTTATCAGGGCCTAGCATTTGTAAAGTAATGTGATAGTTTTCATTCCCTTTGAGTTTATATATTATCCACATTTTTATTGCTAAAATTCCCCTATCAGCTCTTGACCTGACAACCACCTTCCAGTGTATAGAAGATATTCATTTAGGATGGCTTTGTTAGATAGAGTGAGAAATTTCTTCTTCTCTCAGTTTTTACTCTTAAAGTATAAGGAAGTAAATTTATTTTTGGAATTTTCACAAAATATTTTGAAATTTGTATAATTTGTTATAGATAGTACATGACCAGTATAACCTCTAGAGGGCATGCTTCACTCTGACCTAACCAACCTTAATTTAACACCAAAAAGCAGGCACCACCACCTATCCTCTACTAAGTATTTAGCACTAATTGTTGCTTCCTGAATGGATGTAGAAAGAGAGGTAAAGGTGAACATGGTGGGGAAATCTACATTATTAAGTAGTTAAATGGTATGTAATCCAATTCATTTCTATCATACTTAATAGCTATATCAGAGGTCTTGTCAATGATTATTTTATAAACTATATAAGCTATAATCAGGGGTAGATAATTCATCAATAATTTATTTTTACATCTTTCTATTGCTTTTTCAACTTTCATCACTTTTTCTTTTTCTTTTTTTGTATAGGAAGATAAATGTGTCCGTTTCAGTTAGCTAGCATCATAATGACCTAAATGTTTTAATATTTTACTTTAATGTTGTTTTAAGCCTCTTTATGCTTTGAGGAGAATTGTTCTTATTTTTTGAACTAAACAAAAAATGAATAGATGTGAACTTCAAGCTTAAAATCATGCAAACTGTCATTGGCATTCCCAGAGGTGCTTAATTGCCTGTGGGAAAACTTGTTTTGTTTGCAAATCATCTGAATGTTCATGAAAATTCATAGAAGTTAATTTTGTGTCTCACTCTGGGTAGTGAGACAGTTTCTTAGGCCTCCCAGAAATAAGTAATGTGTAGAAATGGTTACTTAGAGTGTCTTTAAACAAATGCCTTAGATGCTTGTGAAAAGTACAAACATTTCTAGCAGCTTAATGATAATGTATATTCATTCTCTATCTCAAACTTTAAAATGCTTCTTGCACAAAAGCTCTCAGGATATAACCTCTTATTGGCTTTGCAAAGGTTCGCAGGAACTGAGAAAGTATATTCACTTTGCCTTGGATGTCACATTCAAGAATAGCTCATTTTATTGTGTTTTACTTTATTATGTTTTGCAAATACTGTGTTTTTTATAAATTGAAGGTTTCTGGCAACCCTGCATTAAGCAAGTTAATTGGCACCGTTTTACCAACCAGCTCAGGTGGTAGAAATATTAAGTTTATGTATATTATTTTTCTAGACAATGCTATTGTACACTTAATAGACTACAGTGTAGTATAAACATAGTTTTTATATTCACAAGAAACCAAAAATATCACATGGGTTGTTTTATTGCCATATTCACTTTATTTATTTACTAAAGGCCTGGTGTACAAAATTCATGCACGGAGTGCGGGTGGGGGGTGGTGGTGGTGTCCCTCAGGCCAACCTGCACCCTTTCCAATCAGGGACCCCTTGAGGGATGTCCAACTGCCCGCTTAGGCCTGATCCCTTTCATAATCTAAGACTGCTGGCTCCCAACCTCTCGCCTGCCAATTGCCCCTAACCACTCCCCTGCCAGCCTGATCAGTGCCTAACTGCTCCTGTGCCAGCCTGATTGCCCCTAACTGCCCTCCCCATGCCAGGATGTTCCTCCCCAACTGTCCTCCCCTGTAGGCCTGAGTCCCCCACAACTGCCCTCCCCTGCAGGCCTGGGTCCATTCCAGCTGCCCTCACCTACAGGCCTGGGTTCCTCCCAACTGACTTCCTCAGCAGGCCTGGATCCCCACCAACAGCTCTCCTCTGCCAGCTTGGTCACCCCCAACTGTCCACCCCAGCCAGCCTGGTCACCCCCAACTGTCCTCCCCTTCAGGCCTGGATACTCCCAACTGCCCTCCCTTGCAGGTCTGGGTTCCCCCCCACCCCCCGCAACTGCCCTTCCCTGCAGGCCTGGGTCCATCCCAACTTCCTTCACCTACAGGCCTGTGTCCCCCACAACTGTCCTCCCCAGTAGGCCTGGGTCCCTCACAACTGCCCTCCCCTGCGCGCCTTGGACCCCAGTGGCAGCAGCACCAGCCGACGCAGGGCTTGTAGCTGCTGGGGTATGGGGCCAGCCCGCCCCACAGGCCAGGTCCCCGCATGCCTCGGACCCCGCCACTGCCACTGCCTGTGCTGCACCTGCCACCACCTGCCCCACCCGTGCTGCTGCCCGCCGCTGCCCATGCCTCATCCACTGCTGCTCTCTCCATGGCTGCCAGCCTCCATCTTGGCTGGATTAATTTGCATACAGCCGCTTTGATAGGCTGGTGGGC
Source organism: Murina feae (assembly GCA_004026665.1). Taxonomy (NCBI): domain Eukaryota; kingdom Metazoa; phylum Chordata; class Mammalia; order Chiroptera; family Vespertilionidae; genus Murina; species Murina feae. The sequence goes on from PVJC01040084.1 coordinate 4,281, forward strand.
GTGGCTTTGGCTGGTGGGCATGTCTTAGAAGTCCCGGAGAAATTGTTAATTTCAATATTATGCTTTTATTAGAGTAGATTTTAAAAATATATTTTTATTGATTTCAAAAAGGAAGAGAGAGGGACAGAGAGATAGAAATGTCAATGATAATAGAGAACCATTGATCAGCTGCCTCCTGCATGCCCCCTACTGGGTATCCAAACTGAGCATGTGCCCTAACCAGGAATTGAACCTTGACCAATGAGTACACCAACAGGGCCATATTCTCTCTATTGCAGTGGTCTGGAATGAACCTGAGACGCCTATAATCGAATTCTTAATCTAATCAGAATAATCCACTTAGCTTTTTTCAAATGTGAATTCCTTTTATTTGTAGGCTCAGGATTATCACACTGTAGAGCAGGCTTTTATTCTAGAAGGAAGTAGCCTACGTTTCCTCATCCATCTGGCTCTAGTTCTCTCATCTTCACCTTGATTTTTCATATTCTCACAGGTTCTCACATTGGTCAACATGAACATATAGGTTTCAGGTGTGCGTTTCTATGCTATGAGATTTGTATATTGCACTTTTTACTTTTCAATACTTCATCCTTTCTCAGTTATTATAATTTTCTTCATTTGAATTGATATGTCATTGATCTCCCAAATTTATTACTGTCATTCATTATTAATGTAGCATCAGAGATGCACCTTGTATTTTACACAGTTGCTAAATACAAGTAAGATGGGTAATTGCTTGGGGGGTAGATCTTCTCCCTTAGAATATGATGGTTTCAGAGTACCTGTGATACCTAAATAGCTATGACACTTCTAATGGAGATAAAAGGCTCTCATGATAGATTGCTAGTATGACAAGATCACAAAGTACCCATCTTATGCCACGGTGATAAGAACACCACATCTGATATTTACTTATTTTAGAGAAGTGGTGTACCTTCTAATCCTTTTTAAGAATTATATGTCATTATGCATTTATACCCATATGAAAATATATTTATAATCTCATATATTTTCTCCCCATATAGTAGGGTAGTCAAAAGAAAAATCATTATAGCTCAGAACCCGAGGGGCAGCTAGTAAGAGAAACATAATGTTGGATTTGCAGGGGGCTTCTAAGCTTGCTAAATATTTTACTGAGCAAAGTAAATCAATAAGGAGAAGGAAGCATAATGTGAGATAGAATACATATACTTAAAACTCTAAAGATGTTTTTCAACATATAAAATGACCAGACAAAACCCAAAAGATCTAAATTTGCATTACTCTCCATAATATGTTTGGAAAAAAAATAATTCCACTTTTAGTGCCAGAATTAAATTAAGGTATTTATACATTGCTGCAGTCTCCATATTCTCTTGAGGGAGCAATTAAAGTCACAAAATAAACCCACCACTTGTAAATATTCAGCCAAGCTGTTGCCAAGCACTTTGCCTATGATCTTCACTTTCTTTAAGCAGCTGAAGCCTTTGTGATTTTAAATCCAAGGTTAAAAAAATGTTTTGGAATTCTTCCTAGGGTGTGAACTTTCGGAATTCTTTCCTACTATCTTTGCCCAGTAATCCTACAGTGTTTGTTCCTGTGCCCTTGGGTGTGCAGAGACAAAGCCATTAAATCAAGGTGTAGTCCTTGTTTTGTAATGGTAGTTGGCCCAACAATCAGCTCAGGTCTGGAAGATCAAATATTATCATACTAACTAATTATTTTTTTCATTCTGTTCTTAACATAACAGTTTTAAATTACTAGGGGCTATGAGTATGACATGGGTAGTTGTGGAGCATAAATTAAACTCTGATGTAATCATACTCCATAATACCTGGAATAAGGGGTTGGGCACACTAAGTGGCTTGAAGGAGCAAGAAGAGAGGCATAGAACCCTTAATTCTATTAATTTAAGGAGTATTTTCCTTTTGGCAAAGTTTTGAATTTATTCATTAATTTCCTAAATTCTAAGTGCACTGTATTTAGCAGTGAGAATTAGAGTGAGTTTAGTTTGAAATTCTACTCATAGCCCATATTTTTAACCCTTGTAAAAGTTACTATTTAAGCAGAATCTCTACCTTATTCTTTTTAAAAAATTTAATTTAAATTCTTTATTTTTTAAAGTATTATATGACTCTCATCCCCCCCCCCCCCCACCATTGACCTCTCCCTGGCCACTCGAATCCCCTACCATATTCTTATGGACCTTGTTTTCATAAAATTTCCAAGTCCTCATAGTTCCCTAGCATGAAGACTTGGCATGGAATTTTGCAGTGGTCCTTATCCCCCTTTAAAGTGTGTGCTCAGACTCTGCTAATGGGGAGTTCTAGGCAGCCTGCTTTGTACCAGTTCTGCTCTTCCCTCCACTCCAGCTTGTGGTTTTTCCAGATGTGGTTTACAGCCAAAACAGATGGAACTGATGGGCATCTAACCCAAGGACAGTCAAACAATAGGCTGATGACTGGAAGATGGTTCCCTGTAGAAAGTTTGGCAAAGTCTACCTGAGCCAATTAGTTCTTGCTGTGAGTCATGTCAGTTAGGAAGTTCAGAGGCAGTGAGTAGAGGGAGCCAAAGCTAAATGGCTATGGATATAGCCAAAGTGTAAACAGAAGCTAAGAGAAGGAAACAAAGATAAACAGAGGTGAAGAGGTTGGGTGGTAACAAAAAAAGAAAAAAATGCTGAGGGAGGAGCTTTCACATTAGTGCTGAAACACTGGGCAAGATCCAGATTCCTGACGTTCAGCTTCCCAACAACCTTATATTCTGGACCACCTTCCAGTTCCAGGTTCAGAAGGCCAGCTCTAATCCACTCCTGTTCTTGAGACCCAACTAGATTGGCTTTTTCTTGGAAACCCTGAGGTTGGCCAGAGACACAGTTCCTTCTTACGTTACTGGTATGGCGTACTTCACCACTTTGGGATACAAAGGAGTTCATATTTATTTTATCTTTCAATTTAATATTGGCTTGAATACTCATGTGCTCAAGTTGCTACAAGGTCCAGTACCTTATTTATGAAGTTGCCAGATCATTTGTCAAGTTAAAAATTAACTCATAACGTCTGGGGACTTACTTCAAGGAATAGTCATATCTCCAAATTATCATTAAGAAAGAAAAAGTCTTTGTGCTTCTGTTATAGTCACACTAGGGGCCCAGTGCACAAAAATTTGTGCACTTGGGAAGGGCACGGTCCCTCAGCCCGGCCTGTGCCCTCTCACAGTCTGGGACCCCTCGGAGGATGTTCACCTGCTGGCATGCCTGGCCAGCCTGGGTGAGGGGCTAAGGGCCATTTTCAGGCTGGCCACACCCCCTTCAGGCTGTGGACAGGGAACCATTCCAGAGGCTCCACAGGGAGCAAGATGTCCGCCTCAGAGCTGGCCCCATAGTCTGGCCCCAGCAGCTTGAAGAACTCCAGGGTCTCAAGGACCTTGTCCAGGTCTCACAGGTTCACACTGCACCCTGATGGGCCACACCTACCGCCGCGCACCCCGCCCCTGCTGCCGCATGCCCCACTCCCACCCCACTGCCGCCTGCGCCACACTTGCCGTTGCTGACTCTGTGGCTGCCGGCCTCCATCTTGGCTGGGTTAATTTGCATACAGCCGCTCTGATTGGCTGGTGGGTGTGGCTTAGGTGTTTCGGAGAGACGGTTAATTTTCATATTACTCTTTTATTAGAGTAGATGCTGCTGCTAAAAATGGAAGGTCTTGCAATTATCTATGCTGTTCAATTAATTGTATGATGACACCACTGCAGATGTATTAGTAGTTTTTAAGTATAGGGAGAGGTCTCCTCCCATAGTGTTGTCTATCTGTGGTCACATTAGTACTGTTACCAATATGAATGCTCTTTAACCATCAGGGTTGGGGCAGATGAGGGTGCACCAAACTTGGGCTACCAAGTTCAACTCTTTGGTTCACACTCACATTATAATCAAAACATGGGCACCTATCAGAGAGCTAGCTCAGCAAGGGAGTCAAGTCACAGCCACTTGCTCTACTGCAATTAGCCCTTCCACCATGAACTGTGATTCAGATCACTAATCCATATGCTTTTCCCCTAAAGGTGAAGTCCCCCTTTGGGAATATGGCAAGTCATTGTCATCTGTGGGACGATATTGATCAATTAGAAAGTTCTTAATAATATCAAAATAGATGAGGTCAAGATCTCAATATATATTTTCTCAGAGGACTCTTTAATCTGTAACTCCTGTGCAATTTTGCCCACACTTCCTCCATAGAAAAAAGCTCTCCGCACCAGGGTGTATTAGTAAGAGCGGCTTTCATCTGATAACATATCTGTAATGCTACACCCATCCCCAAAGGCTTGGGATACCCACTTTCTTTTCACATGTATATGACTAAAAAACCCACTTAATAAAGAAGATATGCTTCAAGTTCATGTGTTTATTAAAAAGTAAATCCATGCAATGGATTCAAAGTTCAAAAGGTACAAACGAGTTTAAATCTCTTTCTCACACTGTCCTCTGATCATCTAGTTTTCCTGTCATAAAGAATATGTATAATACATAATTCTACATTTGCTTGTTTACAAGATCAGTTCCTTAACTGTATATATAAAAAGTTGTCTTATACTAGCTGGTTTGGCTCAATGGATAGAGTATCAGCCTGTGGACTTAAGGGTCCCAGGTTTGATTCTGGTCAAGGGCACATGCCTGGATTGTAGGCTTGATCCCCAGTGTGGGGCGTGCAGGAGGCAGCCGATCAATGATTCTCTCTCATCATTGATGTTTCTCTCTCTCCCCTTCCTCTCTGAAATAAATAAAAAAGTATTTCTTAAAAAGTTATCTTATTTTTTTTAAAGGTGGCATATATTCTATCATATACATGGAGTATAGTCTCATCACACATCTATTAATAAACAAAGTTATTGCCATTCTTTTGCTATTATAAATAATGCTGCAATTCATATTTTACTTATATTACTTAGCACATGTATAACATACATATAGGAAAAACTTCCAGAAGTGCAATAGGTGCATTGAGACATGATTCCCAGCAATGATAAAGTAGGCAGGCAAGCCAGCCTAGTGGGCAGGACTCAGGGCTCCAGATCCACAAAGGTTTCAGCAAAGGTTTGAACTCAAACACTGAGACTGAGATAGCCTCAAATAGTAAGAACTCTGAAGCAGGGACGGTAATTGTGGGTTTGCTTTAGGAAATATTAATCAAACGTATTTAGAATATCAACGACAGCTTTTATCTACCTTTAATTTTTTAAAAAAATATATTTTATTGATTTTTTACAGAGAGAAAGGGAGAGGGATAGAGAGTTAGAAACATCAATGAGAGAGAAACATCCATCAGCTGCTTCCTGCACACTCCCCACTGGGTACATGCCCCCCAACCAAGATACATACCTTGACCGGAGTCGAACCTGGGACCCTTGAGTTCCGCAGGCCAACGCTCTACCTACTGAGCCAAATCGGTTAGGACTCTACCTTTTAAGGCCTCTTTCCATCACATATTTCTGATTCATGTGTTTGATAAATATTAATATGTATAATTTTTGTATACCTGATATTGTAGGCATCAGAAAACTTAAAGAATTGGAGGCAATTGTCCTTGAGATTTTGGAACTTACAAATTGGCATGAGAATTGATGAGTGAAGAAAACATGTATGTGTGAAAAAAGAGTATATCTGCAAGGATATGTATCAGGTAAGGTATTGCAGATTGTATTTATAAATGTGTAGAAATCACTGAGCTTTTAAAAGTGAAAAGCAGATTAAAGAGCAAATATTATTCTGTTTACAAAACCATTTATCATTTTTGAAAGTTTAGGAAACAGATAAGCAAAAAGAGGAGAAAAACATAATAGCACCCTGGAGAGATTCATTTTGAGCATGTAGTTTTTCTTTCCCTCTTCCTCTGACTCAAACTATACATTATACATACTGCTCAATAACCTTTTTATTTTCACTTAACAATAGACTAGGGACATCTTTCCATGTCATTGCATTTTTAGCTAAAACATTTGTGGGCTTTTTGTTGTTTTTTTTTTTTTTTGGTAGAGATAAACCATGACTGTTTAACTAATTCTATATTGCTAAAATTCTGGGTAGTTTGTAAATGTTCAAAATGATAAACAATGGTACTAAATCATTATATGCATATTTATTTTGTTAGAATACATTGAGTATTGGAATTGATGAGTTAATAGCCCTTTTTAAGGCTTTTTAATATTTATTTAATCAATTTCTACATGGAAACAATACTCTAATTTATACTCCCATATGGCCTTGCTAATATTAGATACTAGAAGCCCATTGGAGGAAGATTCCTGCAAGAATAGGGCTGCCTTGCTTCCTCCCATCTCTGCTGCTTCAACTCCCTCCCTTCTCTGCCACTTTTCTCTCTCCCGTCTCCACAGTTTCTGCTGCCTCGTATTTTATGTAATGAAAATACAGAAATACAAAAAACAAAAACAAAACCCACCATAGTTCCAGAAATTTTCAGTCAGAATGATATTTACAGGACATTGGTGACAAAAATATAGTAGCTTGATTTCAGTATTAATAATTTTCACATTCCCTTTCCCAACAATCTAATAAAAGAGTAATATGCAAATTAACCATCACTCTGAGACACCCAAGCCATGCCCCAAGCCAATCATAGTGGCTGTATGCAAATTAACCCAGCCAAGATGGTGGCCGGCAGCCATGGAGCTAGAGCAAACAAGAAGCTTCCGTTGCACCAGCGATGGAGCAAACTGCCTGCCTAGGCCAGCTGGGCCTCTGTTCAAGGCAACAATGTTTCAATTATAGAAGTTAAATAAACCCCAGAAACCTGATTCCAGCCAGCCTCGCTGGTCCATTGGGTCAATGGGAGCTGTGGACAGCCTGAAAATGGCCCTTAGTCCCTCACCCAGCCTGGCCAGGCACCCAGTAGGAACCCAAACCCTGAAGGGGCTGTGGGCAGCCTGAAAACGGCCCTTGGCCCCTCACCCAGGCTAGCCAGGCACGCTAGCAGGTGGTCATCCCCCAAGGGGTCCCAGACTGCGAGAGGGCACAGGCTGGGCTGAGGTACCCCCCTGAGTGCACAAATTTTTGTGCACCGGGCCCTTAGCATTTCATAAAGATAGATAATATGTAGTACAATTCTGATTGTTAATATAGTTCCACTTAGTTTTGCTTTTGTTGTTTATGATTTTGATGTCATATCCAAAAATCATTATCAAGATCAATGTCAGGGAGCTTTCCTCCTGTGTTTTATTCTAGGTGATTTTTGGTTTCAGGTATTACATTTAAGTCTTTGATTTATTTTGAGTTAATTTTTGTGAGTGGTATGAAACAGGAGTCCAATTTTATTCTTTTGCATGTGAATATCCAATTTTCTTAGTGCCATTTATTGAAAAGACAATTGTTATATCCTCTTGAAGAGTGATTTCTTTGGTCATGTTAATTTTAGAACGATAATTATACATCTAATAAAAATGTAAACATTTTATACTCACATATTGTTAACCCAATTATAGACATGTCATAATGAAAGTAGGACATATGCTCTTAAAGTTCAGAGGAAAGATCTGGAAAAAGCAGATGTATTTGGAAATTATGCATGTATAGATGATTTTTAAATCCACAAAACTAGGTTTACCTCCTTTAAAAGAGTGTAGATAGAAGTGGGAAGAGGTCTGAGGTCTGACCTCTGTGTCACTACAATGTTTACAGGCTAGGGTAGATGAAAAGAAAAGTAAATAAGACTACCAGGGAAGTAAGAGGAGAACCTGGAAAACTTTTGAAGAAAATGTTTCAAAGGAGGAGTGATCGGTTGTTAAAAGCTAATGATAGGTGACCTAAAGACTAAGAATTTATCATTGCATATAATAATGTTGTGTCAATTGGTGACCTGATACAGTTTCTACTGAGTGGTATAGGCAAAAGTCTGTGTGAAGTGGGTAAAAGATAGATTGAAGTTCAGGACATAAAATTAAGTTTCTGAACATTCTGGAATAAAGAAATGAGGCATAACTAAAGGAGAATTTGGAAATAAGGCATGAGGTTGTATTTTTTTAAATATATTATAATATGTTTATATGCTAATGGCATTAATCTAAGTGAGAGGAAAAATGATAATGGAAAAGAGGAAAGATCAATATTAGAGTGACGTCTTTGAGTAGGTAAGAAGAGGTCAAATCCAGACACAGGAGGAAGGGTAGGACTTTGAGAAGAGCATGGATTCTTCATTTCTAGCATAAAGAAACAAGGCTGATTCAAAGCAGATATGGTGATGGGAGTTTGAAAAATTTCTCATATGTTCTCATCTGTCTTTTCAGAGAAATAGGAAACAATATCATCAGCAGAGAGTCGTAATGGTGTTGGAAATTTGAGGACATGGAATAATTATCTAAGTGAGAGACTGAATGGTGGGCCAGAGTCCTCTTGAGGTTAGAGATTATGGAGTAAAAGGAAGAGGAATAAAAGCATGGTTGTGTGTTTTTCTTCAGCACCATTCAGTTGTCCAGATACAAAGGTGGGGAGTTGTGCTTCATTACCATTGGGATTTAGCCAGGTGAGTTTAAAGGAAGGAGAGAAGAGTAGTAAGTTGGGAATTATGTGGAAAGGAGTGGTTATAATTATGAACCATGTTATTTAATTTGTATAGGGATGGAAGTGTGGACTTGATGGAGATGAGGAACAATGAAAAGGATATTGGGATCAATGGATTGTAGGCAAATGATTGATGAAATAGCTACTTAAGGGTGGGAGAATAAAATATTGGAGGTTTTGGTTAAAGAGTTTGTGGGAGGAAAGCAGATCAAAGTATAGGCCTGTCTCAGCTAATCCAGGTTGAATTCTGGGGTCTTTTACATACATAACCCAGCCTGGGTGCCCAATTGCCTCATGTTCAAATTCTTTTCATTACTTCTGTTCTCTAAACTATCGCACCCACAGAGAGCAGTCAGAAGTAACTTTCTGAAGTGTCATTTTGATCTTGCTACTCAAATCTTTAGAAGTCTACAATGATTCCAGTCCATTTTCAAATCAAATGTTGATGTTCTTTATAAATAATCCTATATAATAAAAGCCTAATATGCTAAGTGTCCAGGTGTCTGGTCGTCCGTTCAACCAATCACAGCGTAATATGCTAATGATATGTTAAGGCTGCTCAACGGCTCGCTATGGCGTGCACTGGGGGAAGACTGGTAGGTTAGCTTGCTGCTGGGGTCTGGCCAGTTGGGACTGTGCAAGATGGGCTGGACATGCCCTGGAGCCCTCCTGTGGTCCTTCCTGGCTGGCCAACCTCCTGCATCCCTGCCTGGCCCAATCGTGCACAGGTGGGGTTGCTTGGCCTGGCCTGCACCCTCTCATAATCCGGAACCCCTTGGGGGATGTTGGAGAACTGGTTTCGGATCTATCCTGCAGACTAGGCCAAGGGACCCCACTGGTGCATAAATTTGTGTGCTGGACTTCTGGTTTCGTTATAACTTCTTACTGTGGTCTTTCTACTCCATTATATATAACTAGAGGCCTGGTGCATGAAATTCATGCACAGGGGTGGGGGTGGGGAGGGTGTCCCTCAGTCCAGTCTGCATCCTCTCCAATCTGGGATCTTTTGAGGGATATCTGACTACCCATTTAGGCTCAATCCTGGCTGGCTCCCAACCATTTGCCTGCCTGCCTAATCGCACCCTAACCACTCCCCTGCCAGCCTGATGGACACCTAATTGCTCCCTTGCTGGCCCGATTGCCCCTATCCGCCCTCCCCTGCTGGCCATCTTGTGGTGGCCATCTTCTGTTATCTAGTGTGTTGGAGTGATGGTCAATTTGCATATTATCTCTTTATTATATAGAATTTTTATTTTGCACATATAAGCACAGCATATTTTCCAGGAGTTCACCAAATAAAAAAAGGAATAGTCTTCTTCCTTTATCTCCTACTGATTTTATTGTTTCAAGAAAAAGGCTAGGTCTAAAGTTGTTCTTTTGCTATTCTATGGCTCTTTGTAGCATCTTTTCACCACCTTTCAGATTAATTATACCTCAATCCAAGACCTTGATCTCTAAGTTTTGATTTAGTTCCTCCTGTGATATCTTATAGGCTCAAAGCATAGAGAGCCAGGTTGGTTTTTTATCCAAATCTGTGGTGAGATTAAGCAGAACAGTCTTCAAACAGACTGAGTCTTTGTCCTTTTTGTTCCCTCGGGCAGTTTGTGCATGTTCATTCCTCCTGATGTGCTATCAAGGAGTTTCAGGTGGAGCCCTAACACTTTGTTTGCTTTCATCACTGTAGTTGGTCCAGGCTCAGGGTTCTAACTGGGTATCTTTTCTTTCAAAGTGACATGTGTTAGAGCAGTGGTTCTCAACCTTCCTAATGCCTTAACCCTTTAATGCATTTCTTCACATTGTGGTAACCCTCAATCATAAAATTATTGTTGTTGCTACTCCATAACTGTAATTTTGCTACTGTTATGAATCATAATGTAAATATCTGATATGCAAGATGTATTTAGGCGACCCCTATGAAAGAATTGTTCGACCCCCAAAGGAATCACGACCTACAGGTTGAGAGCCGCTGTATTAGGACCTTAGGCTAATTTTTTTTCTACAGGTTTTTTATTCTGAATGATTAGTTCTCATTCTCATTTGGTTGACCTCTACTGTAGAATGTTGGTACTAATGGTGCTTGCATAATTTTTAATACAGTGGATCTGAAAATGCTTTTTTCTTATGTCCACTCCTCATTATTTTTCAGGGCTTTCAGAATAAATCATTAATCTGTTTACAATGATAGTTTAAGAAATATATTCCTGATGTTTCTGAAGAGGGATGCAAGCTCAACAGAGCTAAATTCTAGTAGAAAAATGGTTCTTTTGATTTGTGGGTATCATTATAAGACATATAGGAAGCACCTGTTAGTCACAAGACTTAAACTCTGCCCTCCCCCATCCCCCCCATACCCCTAGGCATATAAGTTTCCTAGGGCTGCCATAACAAGACCGAAAACTAGGTGGCTTAAATAACAGAAACTTATTTCCTAAATTCTGGAGGCCTGAAGTCCAAAATCAAGATGTTGCCAGAGCTCTCCTCCCTCAGAAACCTGTAAGACTCTTTCTTCCAACTTCTGAGAGCCCCAGGCATTCCTTGGCTTGTGGTAGCATAACTTTATTATCTGCCTCTGTCTTCATATGTCTTTTTTCTATGATTGTGTCTGTGTCCACATTTCTCTCTTCTTACAAGAAAATCAGTCATTGGATTAGGGTTCACCCACCTTAACTTAGTATATCTGTAGAGATCTAAACAAGGTCACATTCTGAAGTTCTGGGTAGATATGAATTTTTAAGGGACATCACTCAACCCACTACAGCAGAAAAGAGGCCTATAAGATTGCATTATATTCATCTGTAGAAAGGTGAAGTTTTCAGAATGGTACTGTGCAATTTGGTGCCCCATCCAGCACTATGGCCTTTTATTTCTTTTACTAGGGGCCCGGTGCACAAAAATTTGTGCACTCGGGGGTTGGGGGTCCCTCAGCCCAGCCTGTGCCCTCTTGCAGTCTGGGACAGCTCGGGGGGGATGTCCACCTGCTGGCATGCCTGGCCAGCCTGGGTGAGGGGCTGAGAGCCATTTTCAGGCTGC
>PVJC01040085.1:0-15963 GCA_004026665.1 Murina feae
CTACAGGCCTGGGTACCCCCCAACTGGCCTCCCCTGCAGGCCTGGATTGCCACCAACAGCCCTCCTCTGCCAGCCTGGTCACCCCAACTTTCCACCCTGGCAAGCCTGGTCCCCCCCAACTATCCTCCCTTTCAGGCCTGGGTCCCTCACAACTGTCCTCCCCCCTAGGCCGGGTCCCTGGCACCTCCTTCCCAAGCGGGAGCAGCACCAGCCAAGTGGCAGGGAGAGGGGGGCCTTTCTACCCTGCAGGCCAAGTCCCCACGTGCGCCTCCTTCCCCAGTGGCTCTGAGCTCAGCGGCTCTGAGCCGAAATGGAGCTCAGAGCCGCTGGAGTCTGGGGCCTTTCCACCCCGCAGGCCAAGTCCTCCGCGCCTCCTTCCCCAGCGGCTCTGAGCTCAGCGGCTCTGAGCCGAAATGGAGTTCAGAGCCGCTGGAGTGCGGGGCCTTTCCGCCCCGCAGGCCAGGTCCTCCGCGCCTCCTTCCCCAGCGGCTCGGAGCCGAAGCGGAGCTCACAGCGCTGGGGTGTGGGGCCTTTCCGCCTGGACCCTGCAAGGCATCAGCCACCACCTGCCCAGCCCACTCTGCTGCCCGCTGGTTTCCATGATTCACCCGTCGCTCTCTCCGAGGCTCCCGGCCGCCATCTTGCCTGGGCTAATTTGCATACAACCACTCTGATTGGCTGGTGGGCGTGGCTTACCCTGTCTCGGAGAAACGGTTAATTTTACTATTTCGCTGTTATTAGTTTAGATTATGGGAAAGATTTTTGAATGTGTGTGTATATGTGTGTGTAACTTTTTATTTTCATGGAGCACTTGGAATCATGGAAGTAACTCGATTTGATTTATGTGTGTGTGTTTTTTTTTGTTTGTTTTTTTTTGTGTGTGTGTGTGAGTAGGTCTTTTAAAAAATTACTTTACTTACCAAATAGAGTAAAAGCTGGGAGCCCAGGCAGGAGGCAATTGTAAACCTAGAACAGTGATTCTGAAAAGAATCGGTAGATTTCAGACATTATTTAGGTTCAGAATCACCAAGATTTATTGATAAATTGTAAATGGAAGGCAAGAGGAAGACTGGGATAACACATCACTTTTGGTTTTCAACGACTATAAGAGGGATAGTACAATTCACTAAGATGTGAAAACATGGAAAGAATAAAGTGTTTTTCTGAGACAGGGAAGCAAGTGTTTATTTGTGGAATGTTGCATATAAGATGTTTATTAGGAATCCATGAAATTATTGATTAGGTAGTTATATGTATCCACATCTCAGTAGGGAATGTGGGTTGGTGTCTGGTCCTCAGCACAGAGATGGAAAGAAAAGGCCATGGGACTGAATAGGAGCCCCCAGAGCAGGAGCGAGCAGATAAGAGAAAAGAATAGAGCCCAAAATTGAGCCTTGGTACTTTTAGAGGCTGAGTGGAGAAAGGGGGAGAAGGAGGAGGAGGAGGAGGAGGAGGAGCCAGCAAAGGACACCAAGGAGATAGGAAGAACACTTATCTCAGGATAATAGTAATTATGACAATGAAGACCGGAGACAATCCCGCCCAAAAAAAGGGGCGGGCAATTGGAGGCTGCTGAGAGTTGTGAAGGATGGAGATGGAGCCTGACTGGCAGAGTTGTCCATGGAGGTTGTGGTGGACCTGACAAGAGCAGTTTTGGATGGAAACTCCTATGAACAGTGTTGAGAAGAGAATGAGGGTATGCATTTGGAGATTAAGAAGGAAAATTGAATGAACACTGAACCTGTCTCAGAAGACCTGAGGCTGGAGTTGGTCTCTGCCACTTATGAACTGAACCATCTGGGAAAAGTCACTTAATTTCTTTGAACCTCATTTTGCTTCTCCATAAACTGAGAATAAAATACCACTCATAAGGGTTGTTAGGAGAATTAAATAAAAGAATGTAGGTAAAGTGCATCATGAACATCAATGGACACTTTACAAGTACCATTTACTTTTTCCTTTCACATTCTTTTCAAACAATACAACCCCTCCTGCTCCTAATGAATATTTTCAATGTAAAGAGCCACAGGTGGCCTGTCCAAGGGCTAGGAAACTGGTGTTCTGAGTATAAAAATTGCTAAAAATGAAAAAAAAAAGACTGCTGTTTTAGTTTCTTCTCCTATGAACCATGAGCAATAAGCATAAAAACTCATATCTTGGTCTCTGGAAGCCACTTACACAGGTAAGAAAAGGATATTTGCAACATATCCTGAAAACTCCCCTTGGGATCTATGATCTCAGGTCCATCCCCCTCTAAGGTGCACAGCCCTACAGACTGTGAGTGACAGTAAAACACATAAAGCAAGGATGACGCCTTTCACCCAGGAAAGTACACTTGGCATTGTCAAGGAGGTGCTGGTAAGTTCTAGAGGTCCTGTAGTGTGTTCGTATTTGCTTTGCATATGCACTTATGTCCATAACAGGAAGATGGGTTGTGAGAAGCTGGTGATTGGCCTTCCCTGCATCTCCCCAGTGTTATTTCCCCGGGAGCTTCTGTGTCTCCTACAGTACTGTCCTCCCCCCCCCCACCCGGGAGCTTCTGTGGCATCGCTGGCCACACTGGTGCCCACCATCAAAGAAAACAGAGCCATTCCAATTATGAGAGCTGCCACATTCAATTTTCCTTCTTTGAAGCATGTCTATTTCCCTCTCCTTCCCCACCCCTGCACCTGTCACTAGGAAAATATAGTCTCTTTAAGTTCATAATTAAAAATGCGTTACTGATTAAAATAGTTGTTTATGTAATAACAATAATAATAACTAATTACAACCCAGCCTGAGGAGCTGTATATCGCTTTTCAGCAAGGAAGGGCTCAAAACAGCCGAGCTATTAAATCCTGATAAGTGATAATGGGAAAGACTGCTCAGCCTTAACTATAGTGATGCTGCCAGCAGTGCTATAATTATAATTTCCTCTTTCATTAAGGAGCATAATTTGCCATTGATTTTTATGTAAATCCCATTGATTTCCATGGGAATTCCTTATGGTTAGCAAGGAATATGGCCTTTGATATTTTCCTTGAATGTTTTTAAAACATTTAAACTTGTATTCTTTATAGTATGCTTGGGTACTATATCACCCACATTTTTATCCTATGCTTTACATTTTATTTTCTGTTAGAAAACATACATAAAGCCATTGCAATTCTGCTTAGGATGTTTATTATTTTCGGAAAAAGTTGTTATAGAATCATATTCCCAAGACAACTGCAGCACAGATTGCGTCTGTTTGAGGATAGATTTAAGCTCAAGAGAACAACGTGTGTGGAATGCATAGAATTCCTTTCTCAGGTTTCATGCCCCATTTGCACGGCTTTATTGTAGTTTTATTTCTTTATGTTTGTGTGTTTTGATAATATCTGCAGTCTGTGTGCTCTCTGGAATCTGTTCACATGGGATATGAAATCTAGAAAGGAGGCAAATTGCATTCTCCTCCCAACTCTCCACTCCTCATTCCAGCCTCATGTCCTTCCACACTCTTCACCTCCTCTCTCCCCTTACAAACAGATCTTGGCTCCTAGACGCCTTCTGTGACATGGGCGCCATGACAGTTATTATTAGGAAAGCATAGTACCAAAACTGCCATAATGGTCGTCATGCTTTTGCTCTGTTTACTGCCATCAAAGCAGCTGAGCTGGAGATAACTTGTTAGATCTCTTGTCAATATTCCTTATTTCTTCTCCCTTCCCTCTCTCCTTCCCTTCATCCCTCTTTCTTTCCCTGCCTCCCTTCTTCTCTCCCTCTAGTTATCCTCCTCATCCTCTTTCTCCTCCTTCTCTTTTTTCTTCATCCCCTTCCTTCCTTCCTTCCTTCCTTCCTTCCTTCCTTCCTTCCTTCCTTCCTTCCTTCCTTCCTTCCTTCCTTCCTTCCTTCCTTCCTTCCTTCCTCTCTCTCTCTCTCTCTCTCTCTCTCTCTCTCTCTCTCTCTCTCTCTCTCTCTCTCTCTCTCCCTCCCTCTGTCTCTCCTCCCTTTCTTTTCTTCTTCTTCCTCCTCTTCTTTTTTTCTTCACTAAGGGATTGATGCTCACTATTTAGAGGATTGAACATTCCCATCTTGTTAATTAAAGCAACAGCATGAGTAATCTTTATTGTGGGAGGGAGCACCCCAACCCAAACATTTACTGAGCATTGTGTAAGAAAGTCCTGGGAATTATGGTTGGCTGTGGATTCCAGCTTTAGGAGCGGAGCTGGCTCCAGGCCCTTGTACAGTGCTCAGGGAAAATGAAACATGGTTTTTTCCCCTTGCGGTTCAAGCAAACTGTGCCTAAGCAGTTCAAGGTAAACGTGGCTTCATGAGCATGCGTCCATCCGTGTGTGCATCGGAAGCTCAGCTCTGCCGCTTTCACCAGTTATCTGTCCTCTCGGGGCAAAGTTACTATTTCAAGTTGAGAGTTAAGGGTCAGGTGACACTAAGGTCCTGTATCATCAGTTATTGATGCTGACAAAATCAACCCAAAATTTAGATGGCAAACAACAATTTACTCCTGCCTATGTGCCATGGGTGGCCTGGGGTGAACAGGTCTAGGGTGAGTGCATCTGGGTGACTCTGCTTCAAGTGGCAGGTCTGGCTGGAACTGGCTCCTCCTTGAGACTTGAGTTCCAATCTGCTGCACGTGTGTTTATTCTGGTCTAGGCCAACAGGGCTGCAGCCAACCTGCAGGAGTGCTTCTTATGGTGATATCACAGGCACAGGAGAGCCAAGCACCTGCCAAGCTGTATTTTGTGTCACATCTGCTCGCATTCTGTTGGTCAAAACAAGTGGCGTGACTGGTCCTGAACTCTCGGTGGAGCAGGGAAACAGCGCTCCATGGAGGTGGGGCAGGGAAGAGTCACTATTTGTGAAGAATTAAGATTAAATGCAGAATTCAATTTTTTCTAGATATTTGTTTCTGTTTTATGTGTTGGTACCTGCAGAAAGGAGGGTTTCAATAAAATACATTTTGGGGGGGAAGTTTTTAAAATTGTGATGATGAGGTGCTAGGGATAAAGGAAACAAAGTGTTCATAGTATTAATTAAATAAATGCTATGGAGAATTTCCATACATTGATTTTATTGTTTTTTTACTTTTTAAAAGTTTCATGAATTGATTTGATAATATTTATAGATGAGGTAAGACATTAGAATAGTGTTGTTGGAGTCCAGAGAAGATAAATGCATGCAAGAACTTTGGAGTAGAATCTCTGAGCCAAACAATACCATTACATTTTATGTAATGTTGTCTTATTAGAAACTAGAGGCCTGATGCACAAAAAATTGTGCACTTGGCGGCGGGGGGGGGTGGGGGAGCGTTGAGCTCATTTGCAGCTGTGGAAGTGTGGATATATTTTATCACTTAATGAACTATGTCTCCTGGAACATTTTGGCAGTGTTAGGAAATACAGGCATCCATGCAGCTGGAGACATCTGGGGAACATGTTGCACCTTTTCAAGCATAATTGTGTTTGGGTTTTTTTAATTTGTAAATTTGCCAATGCTAACTAGCAGTAAATACTTATTAAGGCTTTGCCAGATGCACAGAAAGATGCTTCTAGTCACAGATATTTAGCTGTTCAGAAAACTTCAAAGATTCATCATAAAAGGCACTGCTATTTAAGTTTTAAGAATACCACCTTGTCATCTTTACTGTATGCTTGCCCACCTTCGTATTAGCTTATAAAGTGGGGTGTCCTAGCTGAGCCTAAATCTATAGTTGGAGTTACTGGTGAGCTGAAAGGCTGGCCCATACCTGCTCGGCTCTGTTGTAAATGAGTTAATATGGGGTAGAGCAGGAAGCGCTAAGAAAAAAGTTCCTTAAAACCTGGAGGTAGGAGAAGCAGAGACTGAAAAATAGAATAGGATAAAGAATCAATTGCAAAGTAGGGTGTCTAACACTTGACTCTGCCTCTTTGACTAGTTCTAAGTCAGGATTTTTTAAGACAACTTTCAGAAGAGATAGGATATAAATTATATATAGTTATTTAAGTGTTTGGACTTTAGTTTAATTGGGATAAATGCTACTCTTATTAGTTTTAATTTATGTAAGTACACAAATAATAAAAACTAACATACAAATGGTCTTGTTATATCATAATTTGGTATTAATCCAATTTTTGGTACTTAAAAACTTGGTAACCTTGGTAAAGTTACTTAACGTTTTGCTTAAATTTGTCACAAAAATAAAGAGATTGATTTAGATGGTCATAAAGGTCAAATTACTAGTAATTTCAGAAATCTCTTGCCCACGTTTTATTTTTATATATATTTTAAAATAACAACTTCATAGTACTGGTATAGGACAGGTAAGGCCTGTGGCCCAGTGGGGTTATAAGATTCATCCAGTGAGTAAGTGGCAGACTTTGAGGCAAAATAAGGTTTTGAGACTGCAAGACCAGTGTGCTTTCTACCTCATAGGGTCCTCCTCTGAGAGTGACTCTAGGAATAGAAAACATAGCTAATTAGAGGTGGGGAAACACATCCATTTAAAAAATCAAAAGGAGCCCTGGATTACTCACTGTATTAGCAGCATTTTGCTTGCTTCATTTCCCCCAATATCAGAACTATTATAACTGTTTTATTATTGATAAGGGCATTTCCCCCATTTTATTATCTCTTTGTAAGTATAATTTGAAGTCCTGGGGTATGATATCTCTGGATTTATTTCTGTTATTTTGAAAAAAAAATCTTTCATTTAACTTTACTTTTGACAGTTTGTGACCTCGATAAAGACACCATATGACTAGTCTTTTTGGAAGGGGAAGTCAAAGATTAGAAAAATTAAATGTCTTTGACACTATCACCCAAGAGACCATTGCTTTACCACTGATGCGATGGTAAGTCTCTGAGCTTGCTCCTGTGTGCATCCTTAAACCTTCGCTAATGACCTTCTGCTGAGCCTGTTTCTTGTCTGGTCTTGGTGCTCTAGTTGCAAAACATTACATGGTTAACTTCTTCTTCTTCTTTTTGCTTCCCTTGAAGGTCATATATGCAACAGTGGGGCACTTCTATTACTGGGAAGACAAGAATCTAGCTGTGTTTTCAAATGCTCATGGTCTTGGCCCTCATTTTTCACTAAAGTAAATGAAGATCTGTATTTTAAGGCTTATGGGGAATGCACTTGGGTTTCATTATGGCCAGTGGACTGATGCATCCATGCAATCTGTCTTCCTTATAAATGTGCAGTCCAACACAGAGCAATGGTTCTAATGATCCTTCCAAACAACCAGAATCACACTTTTTAATAAGGATTGGAAAATGAGACCTATGACTTCTTTTTTCTCAGAGAGAGAAAGGAATGTGAAAGCTATGCCAAGTCCTGCCTTATGTAAATGTGTACTTGCCTTTCCAAATGACATGTTTGCTAGTGAAGTACACAAAGATGCATTAGCAGGTAGTGGAGAGAGCTGAGAATTCTTTGGTGTGCTGTGAATAATCATAAACAAGCTTGAATTTGGGGTGGGATAAAGTGGGGGCAGGAGGAAGTAAAATTTGTTGTGCATTGTTTTGTCTTTCTAATGTCTCTGTTATTCCCATAATAATCAACTATAATTTTGACTACAAGAATGCTGCTAACATTTCATGCTTTCTATAGAATCTTCCTAAATATATACTGGAATGAACCATAGCCAACTTTGCCTGAAAATTAATTGTTTATCAACAGATTAGGGCTTAGCAAATATAGGAGTGTGAAGATACACAACAACCAAGGGGTCATTTGTCCAGATGAAAAATAGTAGATCAGAAGGTACCACATTTCCAACACTCAGTTTAATCCTCATTCTGAAGTCAGAGTGTTGATCTCAGCTTAAGAAATGTTTTGGGCAAACTGTTGGAAAAATGTAATTTGGATGCTGACCATCGCTAACAGTGGATATGTGTTATTCAATCTGACAAATGGAGAAGAATATCAAACGACACAAACAGAGTCAAATTCTTTAGAGATCAGGAACTAGCATTCTGTCCACTTACTGATAATCAATATATGGTCTTTGTAGCACAGAAGGTCTCTAAATGCTTCAGGGTAACTCTAACCAGTCTCAATCACTGATCTGTATTATACTTTAATGTTAGTTCCTGGGTTAGGAATAAAAGGCTGCATTTTTTCTCTTCCATACTCTGAAATATGAAAGTCCAAAACACATGCATGCAGTATTTTTTGTAGGCTAAATATGAAATACTTTATACAATGAAGTAAATGTAGCTATTTCTTGTTTCTTTTTATTTGAGTATGATTTAATAATGAGATAATGTGATTATATTATATTATATTTTTTTAAAATATATTTTATTGATTTTTTTTTACAGAGAGGAGTTAAAAACATCGATGAGAGAGAAACATTGATCAGCTGCCTCTTGCACACCCCCTACTGGGAATGTGCCTGCAACCAATGTACATGCCCTTGACCGGAATCGAACCTGGGACCCTTCAGTCTTCAAGCCGACCCTCTATCCACTGAGCCAAACTGGTCAGGGCAATGTGATTATATTTTATATAAGAAGGAAGAGAATTTCTGGGTAGTCTTATGCTCAGCTTAATTGCTTTATTGATAAGAAAGGAGGACTGTGAATGTATATTTTATGAGCAATATATTTATTAAGCACAGAGTGTACATAATACATTAGGCTTTATGTGAATTGCATTGGATTTATCTTTTTTTTTTACAATATATTAAAAAATTTTACTGCATTTATTATAACACCTTTATAACTGAGGTGTTACTTCCTGGTAACAATGGTTTAGCACCTTCAGGTAACTTGTAAGATGCTTTCAAGGAAGAAAGTTCAGACAGGCATGCCTGATCAACAATCAACATCTCTCTGGTTTTCCTCTTTCCCCCTTGAACAATGCTTTGTTTTCTCCTATAATCTTCCAATCAAGTTCACTGACAAATCTATGAAGAAAGAACAATTATACATGAATAGTAGGAGAGATAAACACATCTAAAAACAGTTTATAGAAGGCCAGTCAAATGTCTTGGTCTGAGAAAAGTAGCATAAAGATTGAGAGTATGTCATGATGCCTGACAAAGTGAAGCAAACTTCTGATTGCTCTTTGTTGAAAACTAACAACCCCCTGCAGGCAAATAGGGGTGACTTCCACAGCTAGCCTTAAAAAAGAGACCGTTGTGGAAATTATGTGCCAGCTACCTGTTTTCCCTTCTTCACTGCCTACATATTAGCTAATATAGTAGCTCCAAACTTGTTTTAAGTTCATTCATGAGGATAAATCCTTTGGAGATTTTTCTGAGTTTTATAAAATTCTAATTAACATTTTTCATATATTTTCCAATTTGGCATAGCATTTGTCATTTTAGCATTAATCTGACCAGACAACTTTACTGTCTGCAGCATGAATAAGCCGTATCCTTTAATGCTGAAATAATCTAAATGGAATAATATGATTCATTCTCCCAATAAAATATTTCAGCTGTTTGGAGGTTTATCATGGTATTGAGATGAGTATTAGAGCTTCTATTGGATTAAGCTTGTATAACTAGACTGTGCAAAGCCTTCTGATTTTTCCTATCTTCTTCTCATAAAGAAGTATTTGAAAAATATTTATGAGAAGTATATTGTATATGAAAAAAAGTTTAAAAGAGATTAAAACAATCCAAAATACACTATTGATTTGAGTTGGGACTCTCAGTATCATCTATTTGTTGAATTAACTAATAGTAAGGTTTTAGAATTATATTTTTTTGACCAATCTGACCAAAAGATTTCCAAACATTGTAAAATGTTATATTATACAATTATGGTGTCTGTTATACACAAATTAATATAAAGAAAGAGATGTCTAGAAAACACTAGATCTGATTGCAAGATTCTGGGTTATCTTATTCACCTGTTCTTCCTTAATGTCATTGGTGTAAATTCTTCCTGTGTACAGGGAGATTTGATTGTCAGAGACTACATGTCACCACTGAGAAAGAAAAGATTTCAGTTATTTCCACAATCATTCTGTAACAATGATTTTTTTCTACTTCCCTCTAATAATGGCCACTGTGATAGGGCGTCAGACTGTTCATAGGCCTGCCTGTTGTCAGCATATTTCCAGTGCTTTAAATTCCATGGGGGCCAACACTGCCTGTTTTGCTTACCACTAGACAGTCTAGTGACTGGCACATGTTAGGTACTTAGTGCATATTTATGGAAATGCATGAATAAGTGAATGAATTATGCAGCTGTTCTTCGCCATATTTGTTCCGCCCAGAGTAATTGCATGGAGTGGACATCTCTGTTTCTGTTACTATGACTCTAACAAACCCAAAGCTTAGTGATTTAAAACGACATTTAGTTTGCTTACACAGTAAGAATCAGCAGTCTGGGCAGGGCTCTGTGAGGATAATTCATTTCCTTTCTACTCAGCAGGGCTGAGGCAGTCCAGTGGTTGGGGGCTGAAGTCAGCTAAAGACGTCTGACTCAGGTGTCAGAAGGATGGGCTAAAAAGACTCAAATTGCCGGGGGCTAAAACATCTGGGCTCCTTGATTGGGCACTTCTTTCTCTCAATGTGGTCTCTGCTGAATCAACACTTCTTTATAGCTAGACTCTCATGGAGTGGCTTGGAGTTTCAAATGTGTGCCTCTCAAAAAAGAAAGAGAAGTTGAATTGTCTTTTGTAGCTTGGCCCGGGAAGTCACACAGCATTATTTCTTCTGTATTCTATTGGTGGAGGCAGTTACACAGGTCCACCCAGGTGAAGAGGAAGTCACATACATCTCACCTCTTGATGGAACAGTCATGAACATCATATTGTAAGATTGCCACATGAAATGAGCTACATATGAGTGCAGCATTTTTGAAAAAATACTATCTGTCCCAATGTGCAACCTTGTGTTATTATTTTACTAGGAGAGTATAAGGAGATTCTTAATTAGAAATCCGTAAATCCCTATTTCTAAAAATGAATTAAGTGAATTATGATATTGTATTTTTAAAACCATTTAGGACATTGGCCAATGTGAATTTCTCACTTTATGTTTTAGGAAAAATGTAAAATTATTTAAATTTTACTAAACATGAAAAATTTCAATTTTTAATTTTTGGAAAATTCCAATTTACACAAGGATAGAGAAAATGAAATGAAAGCATTCAATCTGCTTTCTTATTTCCCAAAGAACATGCAGTACAATATTATCTGAAGGGCATTTGATGGCAAACTCCAGAACCATATTATAGCTGAGTTTTAGCCCAATCCTTGAAAATATGCCATAGCTAGTATGCATTATTATACCATTGAGATTTATCAAATCCTGTTCTAGTCTCCCTGGCCAGAAAAAACTAACTTTTTCACCACAATTACAGAATTTAGAACAGCATCTGTCAGATCATTTTTAAATAAACATCTGTTAAATGTGTGTGCTACTCACAGAAAATTACACGGTGGTTATAATAAAAGTCTCCTGACTCTGATGGCAGTAAAATCAGAAAAGAATTTCTAAGGGTTGCCTGTGTATTTTCTGTTAATATTTTATAATTTTAAAAGATTCATTTCTTAATCAATTTTAATTTCCACATTTGAAATAAAAAGTATAAAAACTTCTCCAAATTAAATTTTAAATAAGAAATTATAACAAAAGGCAAAGACTACTCAAATTATGGCAGAAAGTTCAGCTTATGTCCTCATCAAACCACACAATCTGCAACCCAGGCAAATCATTTCACTTCTTGTGGACTTGGTTTCAGACTGAGTACCTGAATAAATGGCTGAATAAGTAAACGAAAGAACCATAATGATCAGGCCAAGAAGAAAGTCCACAGGTTGTAGTCCATAAGAGATTCTTAAACAACTAAGATGCTAGAACCTTAGTTAAAATAAAATAAAGAAATTTCATTTATTTGTATTTATCAGAAAGAAATTCAATGTAGATGCAAAAAATGCACTACTTGAATAAACCTATTCCATGTGGCATGAAACCCAACAAAAGTTGGGAACAGAATTATCCCCAAAGGTAATAGGGCTTTGGTTTTGTGGAGTAAGTGAAGATTGTGAGGAAGGTTCAAATTCAAGTGTAATAAAAGAGAAGTTAAGCTCTGTCCCAAGGGAATATTTCTTCTTTTCTTTTTATTGAATTTATTGGGGTGACACCAATTAACAAAATCATACAGGTTTCAGATGCACAATTCCACAACACATCATCTATACACTGTACTGTGAGTTCACTACCCCAAAGGAATTTCATTCTCTACTTTTCCTCAGTGCTGTTCAGTCTGTCTATACTTTCTTCCTCCTTTTTTTCTTCACTTCTCTCACCTCCCCTCCCCCTTAATTCCTCCCTCCCTCCTTCCTTCCTTCCTTCCTTCCTTCCTTCCTTCCTTCCTTCCTTCCTTCCCTCCTTCCTTCCTTCCTTTCTTCCTTTCTTCCTTCCTTCCTCCTTTCTTCCCTCTACATTTCAGCTAACATTTATTGGCCACTTATTTTGTGCCAGTTACTATGTTAAGAACTTTCCTTATAGCATCATCCTATCTAATAAAGAGGGAATATGCTAATTGACCCTCATGACATCACAAAGATGGCAGCACCCACAGCCAATAAGGAGGGAATATGCATGCTAATTGACTGCAACACCCTCAAAGATGGTGGCGCCCACAGCCACAAGATGGCAGCAACTAGTCCCCTTAGCCCCGATGAGGCAGCAGGCATATGGCAAGGCTGGATCTGCCCCTAGGAGGGCCTGGCCACTCTGCATGCCTGCCTCTAGAGTCCCCCAGTTCCCTAGCATCCAGCTGCCCAGGGCCAGCCCAAGGACCAGGCAAGCCTCAGATGGCAGCTACCCAGCCACCCAGGACTGCCCAAGGCTCAAGTAACCAGTGCTGGCTAAGGCTTGTGCTGCCAGCAGTGGCAGCAGCAGAGGTGTGATAGAGCATCACCTTTCCCTGATTGCTGGGTCACTTCCCACTCCTGAGGGCAACTGAACTGTGAGAGGAGGCAGGCCGGTCTGAAGGACCACCCCCTCCAGTGCATGAATTTTTATGCACTGGGACTCTAGTTTATAAATATATGTTGGATACTTACTTAATGACTATTTACTAACCTGTACATGCATAATGCTGGAGCAGTCACATCTGTGACTTAATCTAGTCAGAAATTTTCACTTTTGTCAAGTTCCAGGTCTAGGGTTTACTAAGATCCTGAGCTGATGAACAGAAACTTCTCTTGTAGGGAAGCTTGCTCACTTCAGGTTTTCCTGATGACTCATCTCTTAGATCCTAGACAAGTTAAATTCCCCAAAACCAAAACCAAAACCAAGAGAGAGAGAAAGAGAGAGAGAGAGAGAGAGAAACAATAGACACCATTGCCATTACCACTACAAGGAGGTTAGTCCCTTTGCAAGCTAAGGTATTATGTAAGGTGGGATAAAATAAGTACCAAGGCATTATGACCAGAACCATAACAAAAGATGAAATGAGTGATATATCAAGATCCAAGACAATACTAGAATGAAAAATTAGCTATTGAATGGTGCTAATAGGTAAGAAAAGAAAAGCAGAGATTAGGAAGCTGAGATCATTGAAATAGATGATTACTACAGTCTATGAGTGTTTGTTAAAGAAAATATAAGAATTTCAAAACTGCACAGACTTTGGACAAACTATAGTCCCCTTCGCTCACTTATTACACACAAACTCCTGGCTTCACTATTTTTTATTTCAGTGTTTTCCTTTGAAAATCGCATAGCAATTCAGCTTTTCCCGGCTCCCGAGATTAAATTTAGCCACTCAACTCTCTCATCTCCCTTCCTGAGACTGAACCTCCAGACCGTGGTGCGCCTCAACTCATCTCGTGGACCAGCCTGCTGTGCTGCTGTGTGTCTTGTCGTGAAGATCGCTGGGTGGCCTGCCTGTGCCCTAGAAGCCGCTAGGACTTAGGTAAATAAACCCTGTGTGATTCAAAAAAAAAAAAAAATTTAGCCACTCAAACCTTCACATCGTGGTCAGTGAAACTTACTCAGCCAGTGTCCTGAACCCACAGTCCTAGGAGGCAGTTTAATTATCACTATTTACATTATCATTCTGTTGGAGGCACACCTCAACATACTCTGTTCATACAGTTATTTCAAAAAATTCATTGCAGAATATAATTTGGTGAATTTGATTTTGTCCATTTTATTACTTACTGCATATATCTAAAGGGCTTATTGTGTCCCTCTTCCCCTACACACATAGATCCAAAAGGTCCCCCAGTTGGGAACTATTACTATGAGCAAATGAGCACTTATTTCTCATCCTAATTAATATTATTAGCTTAAGTCAGATATTCTTGTGTGTGTGTGTGTGTGTGTGTGTTGATAAGGTTAATTTAAATAACAGAAGTAACAGTGTGAGGTCTGAGATATGATGTGGTACAGTATTAAATAGAACTTAGAGAAAAACCTAGTGAGAAAAGTGAGGAACAATATAAATTTCCGATGAAAACCTCTCACATGTTCACTGATCTTCTGGAATATTCAAGATTATAAACTCCTTGAAGGCATTTATTCTATGCTGTTTACCACCATGTTCTCTGTATTCCTGGTGCCTCAACTTGGTGTCTGGCACATAATAGTCACTCAATATTTATTTACTGAGTGAAGAAAATAGGGTTGTGATGGGCAAGTCAGGTGGTTAAAAAATGCCAGACTCTCAGAAGTGGGAGAGAGATGGGGAGAGGCTGAGTAACAGATGACCTGAGTGGAGGTGAGAGATGGGGAGACTGTAGGGATGCAAGTAGAGCCGACAGTTCTGTCTGCAGCAAAGAGGAATTTCTCCTTACTCATCAGTAAAATGCTGGGGTGAATCTTTCTACAATAAGTGGCTAGAAGAGGTCATTCATTTGAAACAAAACCTCAAGGAAAAGGGATTATCAAATTAAATCATTTTTTTGCAAAAGGGAAATAAAAATGATATCTTTAAAAAGAAGGATAAATAGATATATATTTTGCCAAGAAGTTTTAGTTTGACCTATTCTTACAAACTTTACAAACTTAAACTCTTTTCTTAGATTCTACTGACTGCTGAACCTGACAAAATTTTTATTTTATGGAAATTGCAAATCCTGTGAACTGGTTGCAAAAGTCAAGGGCTAGATTGATCCCTGTGCTCATACTGAAAAGAAATAGATGCACAGGGCATATGCTTGCTTAGGAAACTGGTTAGAATAGAGCATTGCCCAAGAGTAATGATGGCGGCCTCTCCTTGCCACTGATGGTCCTTCTCTTTGACAGTGTTACATGCCCAGCATATAATAAGGACATGGTGAGGAACCAGTGAGAGATTTGCACGTGGATACCTAGGTGAAAAGAACATTTGTTATTTAAATTCACATTTATTCATGTTCTGTCTCCACAAAAGATTTGGATGAGTTAAGAAACACACAATAAAATAATGGCAAATAGAATTAAGAATTAAAATAATGGCAATATAACCCTAGAAGGAAGAAGTTGTGTCAGAGTAGACTGATGAGACTGCAAAAATATTTGTCCAATCTGTTAGAACTGAAATAATTCTTTTGATCTAACCTGAGATTTAGTTGTTAACTTCCTGGGAGCCAAAGTGAAAAAAGATGATATGACCAATATTATAAGTCTTATGATAAGACAGGATAAAGCATACCAACTATCCAAGAAAAGCAAAGTTTTTCCTAGAACTGAATTCCCAAAATAATTTTTTATGTGGGACTTTATTGAAAGGGCATTTTTGTGATGTAGTATATATAACTTTTTAATATATATACATACTAGGGGCCCGGTGCACAAAAATTTGTGCACTCAGGGTGGAGGGAGTCCCTCAGCCCGGCTTGTGCCCTCTCACAGTCTGGGACCCTTCAGTGGATGTCCTATGATGGCCCCAGTCTGCCAGGCGCCTTTTGTGTGTGTGTGTGTGTGTGTGTGTGTGTGTGGCCACTGGGGACCTGCGCGCAGCTGCATCTGAGGTTCAGAGCAGTCCTCTGTGTGTGTCTACCTGCTGGGGACCTGCCCCCAGGCACACCATCAAGGCTTGGAGCAGGCA
>PVJC01040086.1:0-15945 GCA_004026665.1 Murina feae
TGTCTTGCTTATGTAAAAAAGTACAGAAGAAAATTTATATCACCCTCCAATTATTTAATTTCTTATTAAGTCAACTTTGTAATTACTTTAGTTCAGACAATTATAATTTTTGAGTCAAGTCATGTTTTTATTTTTGTTTTTGTTTTGCATATATCTCATGAGTCACAGAATAAAGGGGTAACTCTGGAGTCAGAAACAAGGGTTCCAGTTAAACTCAGCTCTTTACTGAGGGGTGAACAATCTATTCATCTCTCTGATTCAATGACAATCCCTAACCCTTTTGCCTTTTTTAAAATAGGGACAATGATAGTGACTCCTTCTCGTTTTTGTGATTTTCTATGCAAAATTCTTGGCTCATGTTAAGCCACCAATTAGCTTTCTTATTCTCATCTTTACTACCATTTGCTATTTTCATGATAACTAATTTAGTAAGAAAGTGTTAGGTTAATATTAATAAATGACAAAATATTATATTTTGAAAACAGCAAAATCAACTTAATCTTTTACAACTTGAAAAAATGTCAGTGATGAAAGAATAAGGATATGATCTGTTGCTTTATCTTTTTTTTTAAGTAAATTTTAGTTTTACATAAAATTTTCATTCAAACCTTTTTCTTTTTATTTTGGCTCTTTTAAAAACATTGCCAAATTATGTTATAAGCAAATGACTCATTTTTGGAGATTATGACATTATTTTCCTTCTATATAAATATTTTGAACTATGACCATCAATATTTTCTATAAGTTGTTATTGATATCACTTTTTGTTTGTTTTGCTTTGCTAATTAACACTATCCCTTATTTTTAACATCACCACAGGATAGTATCAAGTGCACATACATTGAATAATGTTTTCTTGAGGATATGGGATGTAGTATTGATTTGAGAGGAAGAACAATGAACTAGGTTACAAAAGACCTATTTAAACCCCAAATCAGTCTCTTGAATACTGAGATATTCAATCACCAAACTTCTTTGGAGCTTTTTTCCCCAATTAAATTGAAATAATGAAATCAGTTATTTGTTTTTGTTTCAAGAATGAAATGAGATAAAATATTTTGCTGACTGCTCTCTCTCTGAAAATCCAATATAATATTATTAACCAACATAAATGTTATTGTAATTTACACCAATGAAAAATGCCTCCTGGTCAATTTATAGGAGAATACATTTTCCATCAATTGGAAGCTTTCTATTCCTCCACTCCAAAAACAATATCCAAGTCAGAATAATTATGTAAAATGTTTGTATTAAAAGCCACTGCTCCCTAAAAGTTAAACTGGTTTGTGTGTGTGTGTGTGTAGACCTGAGCTTTTCCAAATTTCTCATTCCTTAATTGCTTTGATCCTCTGGTATCTGTGTTTGCTATTCATTTCATTTAAAAATCAAACCAGCCAGGCCTGGGATGCTCAGTGGTTGAGCAACAACCTATGAACCAGGAGGTCATGGTTCAATTCCATGTCAGGGCACATGCCTGGGTTGTGAGCTCAATCCTCAATAGGGGGTGTGCAGGAATTACCCGATCAATGTTTCTCTCCCACCATTGATGTTACTATCTCTATCACCTTCTCTCTCCCTCTCTGAAATCAATATATTTTTAAAAATTCAAATAGAACTCAACAGTGTTTTTTTCCCTTTTATTTAGTCATTCTTTGCCTTAATGAATGCAATACCGTTAGGACTTACTTGTTTTTGGAATTCTTTGACAATGAGAACTTCTTTCATCTTCCCTCCCATCTGTAGTGTCTCACCTTCCACCTTTTCAGGCACTGTGTAATTATCATGTCCGCAGACTACGTTTCTTTTCGCCATCAGCTTTGACAAGAAGATGGATCCTCTCGCTACAGAGCACATGTCATTGTTCATGAAGCACTTGCCCAACAGGAACTTCAATATTAATTGTGGAAAAAAAAACAGCATGGGGTAAGGATCTTTGATGAACTAAAATTACTGTTGTGCCATTATGTGAAGGCCCTTTAATTTTGCCATCTGGATCAAATTGACAGAGAATGACTAAGATTGTAGCTTGGAGGACTGGTGAACTTTGCGTCTGGACAATTAACTAGAAAAAGAACAATCTAGTTTGGAAAATTGTGAGTATTTCTGAAAACAAGGTGTCTGAATATCTTCAGATTATGCAGCCGTTTTTTTTTATCAGACACATTTCTTGCTCTGAACAGTAGCTTGGACTGCAATTACGACTAGAATCAGGGCACTTGGACCTAAAAGAAGCTTTCAGCATTCTCTAAAAATCATTGCCCACGTCTCATGATCTCTCAGTGTTTTCCCTGTTTCCCTAACATGCTCTATTATAATGAAGATATCATTTTGCCAGATCTTTGACAGGAGATGGAGATATCTCACCAAGGTGATTTAGTAGATACTCATCTCTGACAGCGAATGAGAAAAAAAGTGCAATCACTAGTGTTTATATTTTTAAGTTGAAATTAATTTTTATAGATTTATTCACAAAATCAGTTTTTACTTTTCAAAAAATTACAAAGCAAAACTGAATTGAATTGAACCAATAGATGTTTTGAAAATAATCAGTTCATTAGTACAACAATCAGGAAGTGTTATTGACTTGCTGTTATTAAATACCAATTTGATTACCAATTTTATTCTTTTACCTGATCTTTTTTCCTTTCAAATCAGCTTACTTGAACAAATATACAGCCTAAGTCCCTGTGTCTGACATTATGTTTTATGAGTATAATAAAATAATTATTTTTTATTTAAATTTTTTTCGTTTCAAAAGCAATTAAAATATTTTTTCTTATGAACATTACTTGTATAAAAGCGACTTTAAAAAAAAATTGAGATTTTTGATCCTTACATTGAAAAAGTAATGTTTAAGGTTTACATTTCTTTTTGTTATAGAGACTTTAAACATGAATAGTCTGTGTAGAGGAATATTATATTGGATAAATTTTGTTTAACATTTCAAATTAGGTGCATTAGCTATTATAATTTTAGTTCTAGCAGGTACCTTAGAAACCACCTGTCTTAAATGCCCTCCTCCTAAAGATAAAAGAACCGAGACCCAGGTTGTCCCATAACTTCACCAGCTGGTATCACAGTGCCTCCAGATTCTCCTCCCCTGACATCAGTCTAACATAGCATACTAACCCTGGACGAGGGATCTGGTGAGGAAGGGGTACAAATCCAAAGCATTACCTATAGCTTCAAGATCAAGATCAAAGCACTTTATGGACAAACATAAGGAGAGACCAACTATATGAAAACCAGTTT
Organism: Murina feae; assembly: GCA_004026665.1. Classification (NCBI taxonomy): domain Eukaryota; kingdom Metazoa; phylum Chordata; class Mammalia; order Chiroptera; family Vespertilionidae; genus Murina; species Murina feae. The sequence goes on from PVJC01040086.1 coordinate 3,253, forward strand.
GGAGCCTTTAGGAATCAGCTGATAATGACATTGCAGGTTTTAATGGGGTGAGAAAAAAAAGGCAACAAATTCTAGATGAAATATATCGGTGTTTCCTGTTTTAATAGGAGCTAAGACAACTGGTTTCAATATTCCGATGAAGCTTCACAATATATGAGTGAACAAAATTGGGTTTGGCAAGTATCTTGACAGCTAAATAAAGTTTTACTTCACCTCTTTTGGCATCTTATGGCATTGCTCATTATACATATTATACATTTATGGGATATATTTGGTAAGCTCTGTGTTTTCATTCCACTCTTAAGATAGTGCTAGCATTGATTTTTTTTAGAAGGAAACTAAGCTTTGGGGGATCTCTGATATGCTGTTGTCTCTGTTTCTAGTCAGGATAATGATTTACATGGGTTGAAAATTGTCATTTCAAAAATAATAAACAGCTTTTAAAATATATACAGTTTCCTAAGAACTATGCCAAAGCTTATTTCCTTTCCATCATTTCAGGATATGCAAATCAAACACTTATACAGAGTCACTCCACTTTGTACAGCTAAAGCACAGAGGTTACTAAATTTTCTCCCTGGGCTGGTCTGAGCAAAATGAGCATGCCAATATCCCTTCATCTTCATCACAAGTAGTGAATTAGAATAATGTACATCTTGGGAAAAGAGGTGTGGTCTTATAAAAAGGCCATCCAAGTAAAGGCAATCGACTGAGCATACAAGTTAATGAATGCTTTTCCAATCTTATTTTTGTTGGATAAAAAAAAAAATCAGTATATTTTTTTTTCTTAGCTAAATACTGCTCCCCATGTATCTTCTGTACACTGCTATTAAGCAGTAATAAGACATTTCATGCAGGCTTCCATTTCTCTTCATGCCTGCCAAAACATCCTCTTTTAATAATACCCTAAAACGGGCCTTTCCTGTCCTTTCTCTTCTATAAATGTATCCTTGTTCCTGTGTTTTATTAACATCATCAGTGCTGTCTTCTAGGAAAAAGATTAATTACTTGGCAGCAATTCACCGAAATGGATAAGTAACTAAATTACCGAGTGAATATATCAGAAGATCCTTCATTGTTATATCACTGCTAAAATTCTTTAAGAGAGGAAGTACGGGAACACTCGTCAATCTACTCACATGGCCATTTGTCAGGAAAAAGATCTCAAACCTGTTTTGGAAGTGGCTGGGCAAGTAAAAGAGCACCCACAGGCAATAACCAATGTCTACTTAAGGCTGAAAAAATATCCGGACTTTATCATGGTGCCTACTCTTTAGTGAGTATCTCTTTGTTGCTCATTAATTAAATTTGGGTTAGCTATATTTCTGTGAACCCTCAATAACTGGTGGATGCTAGGGGGGAATCAAAACCTCACTTCCAGTTAAAGTTGTAATTGTGATTTGTAGTCTTGGTGGTTTTTTATTTGTGAGTTTTTTGTTTTTTGTTTTTAATGCTGTGCCTGAGACCATGCTTTGTTCTACAGCTTCTTTACAGAAATCTATAATACCCAAATACCACTAAACAGCAAGGAATTATTAAAGCCTCATAGATCATTGATAATGATAACTTTTGACTAAAAATTAAGAGTCTTCCAATTTGGATCACCTGGGGGCCAAATTATAAACATAATGACTTTATGACAATAATTACTGTAATAACAATAAAACTGAAGAATGTTAGAATAAGCAGTAATAAGGTCTCTGTGACTTAATTAGCATCCTCTATCCCTTGCTCTCCATTCTTTCTTTCCTTTACTATCTCTCCCTTTTCAACTCTTCATCCTCAGCCCCAGACCCTATTTGATTATGGTCTCAGTGAAGCTTAGTGTCAACCTTTCTCAAATTATTTCATTCTGTAAATATATCAGTGCCATGTGTTTTTTGTGTGTTTTGTATTATTTTGTTTTTATTATTAAAATTGCTTCATTCATTGAGTGTGGAGATTACCAGGTATATAGATCAGGAAAATGGCATCCCAGAAGTGATGGATTTGGGGGAAAACTTCTATGTCTATTCATTGTTTATTTTAAAGATATGGATCAATTATCCTCAAGTGAGTTATGATATCAGCTAACCAGAAAGCAACTGAGGCCAGAGAATTCACTGAGGTTTTTAGAACCTACGTACACCCTGAAATGTCTAGAACTCATTATATCAATGAACATTGATTTCAATAGGAACCTTATATCAATAACTTGGATTAAGCCATGATGGACACCAATACTCTTATTATTGCTAATATATATGAGTTGTGGGGAACATTGCATTCTTCCCTTTCATTAATTTCCATTGCACTTGTTAAAGTTAACTTTTTTAATTGAAATTATTAAGACAATTATAGTTTATGTGCAGACATAACAAATAAAGCAGAGAGATCCCATTGCTCCTTACCCAGTTTTACCGATGTTAACATCTTGAAAAATTATAGTACAAAGTCAAAACCAGATTACTGACATTGATTAGCCAATAGTATTAAGACTTCCCCTCACTTATGTATGTATATGCGCGTGCACACATATGCATTAAGTTCTATACATTCTTTTTTATTTTTGCTTTTTTAAAATCCTTACCCAAGGATATCTTTCAAGTGATTTTTACAGAGTGAAAGAAAGAAGGAAAGACAGAGAGAAACGTCGATGTGAGAGAAACACATGAATTGATTGTCTCCTGCATGAGGCCTGACCAGAACCCAAGCTGGGGAGGAGCCTGCAACCAAGGACCTTGACAGGAATAGAATCCAGGGACCCTTTGGTCCACAGGCTGATACTCTATTCACTGAGCCAAACTGGCTAGGGCCATGAGGTGTGTTTTTTTTTGTTGTTTGTTTGTTTGTTTGTTTTTATTTGCTTGATTTGTTATCTATGGTGGGGGTTAGGGTGGAAGGATTGAGTAAAAATAAATATCACAGAACCATAATTATATGTAGAATTTTAAAACAATAGCTTATAGATAACAATCAGTGGCTGCCAGCGGCAGGGTGTTGGAGGTTGGGCAAAATGCGTGAGGCGAGGGGTCAAGTGTCCAAATTTTTAGCTATAAAATAAGTCATGGGGATATAATGTATAGTATGGTTATTATGGTAAACATTGTATTTCATATTTGAAAGTTGCTAAGAAAGTAAATTTTAAAATTTCTCATCACAAAAAAAAAATTATAACTGTATAGTGATGGGTATTAACTAGACTTATTGTGGTGATCATTTTACACTATATACAAATATTGTATAATTATGCTATACACTTGAAACAAATATAATTTATATGTTAATTATACCTCAATAATATAGAATCCTGCAAAGACAAATATGAAAGTAGCTTTAAGTTTATCTAAAACTTGTATATCCTCAGGATGTAATATTTTTCTTCTAGTTCAATTATTTTATCTCATTACACTTTACTATTATATTTATTTGCAAAATTATTTTCTACTAGAGGCCTGGTGCATAGATTCATGCACTGGTTGGGTCCTTTGGCCTGGCCTGTGGGGATGGGGCCAAAACTGACATCCCTAAGGAATCCCGTGGTACAAGAGGGTGCAGGCTAGGCTATGGGATCCCACTGATATATGATTGGGGCTCGGGAGGGATCTCAGGAGGGCTCTAGGGTGTGTCTGGCTTGTCTCACCCAGTCCTGATCTACTGGTTGTACCGTCTGCCCCCTGGTGGTCAGTGTGCCTCCTAGTGACTGGTCAAACAGTCTGACACCTAAAATATTAGGCTTTTATTATATAGGATAAGTTGTGCTGTATAGTTATTTTTGTCCAATTAGCCAATGTTTTTTCAGCTCCCTTTCCACATTATTGTGTTACTTTTTCTAAATTCCACGATCAAATATAGGCGAGGGGATCTTCACTTCTGTTTATTATATTCCAGTGTCTATTTATCAAGATTTACTTTAGTGCTGTATTATTTTAAATATTTTAGTTCTCCAAGATGTTTTAATATGTGATTGGACATGAAGTACTTATTTATATTTTCATAATTTAACTCGACCAATCTTAACACTCATCCAACATGGAATCACACTTACAATGTATTGAGCATTTTGGTGGATGTGGTTAAAATGGTGAGCAAAAATGTTTAGAGAAGGCCAAAGCCACTGCTTTGTACTAATTTCTGGTTCTTATGGGCCCACAGGTACCCTCATTTGAAGTCAGGGGACATGCTGCCCCTGCATCCTTCAGTGCTGCTGGGAACACTGTCTTCACTGACTTTTCTCCTGGGTTTGCAGGCACCCTCGTGGTTCCAAACTGCAGCTTAAGGGGGGTGGGGCGAGCTGTCCTTATATTGCTGCTGATGCTGTGTGATCGGTAAGTGCTTGGTAGTGTACCACTTGAGATGTTCTCATCAGAGTGATGTAGAGTCCTTCACTTTATACTTTTTGACATTATTGCTGAAAGTAAAGTGTTTTGTTTTGCTTTTAAATGTGCATTGGGTATGTAAACTTTATTTTTATATTGACAGCCCTGGCAAGACATCGGATCCCAGGAAAGAAATAATGAGCCTTGTGGGTCTGAAAAAAAAAACTAACTCTTCTCTATTCCAGCATTATTTGCCAAAGGAGGGCACTAGAGGACGAAGGCAACTAGCACCATACCTGACCATTCATTAGTGCAGAGTGAAAGGCAGTTGACAGTCTGCAGTGATTTGGAGATTTGAAATTTACCTATGGCTACTTAAGACATTTATATGTGGATTATAAATCAGTAAATGTTCATTTAGAGGAGATCTTCATATAAGCCACATAAAATAAAGGGAATTAAAATCAAGCAGCATTATTTCATTTTTCATCTTAATGATAATCTTTGGCTTTATCTGCTTTATCTTACATGCACATTCCTTGATCCTTTGGATTTATTATCTTATACTTGTGTAATCCTGATGTACTTTGTAGATTCAATAATGATATATTTTATCAACTATAAGAAATATAAATTTTACGCTTTAATATACTTGGACTCCAAATGTGTCTTATGACTGTAAATCAACGAGGACACATAGGAAATGGTTTTTACTGCTTTGCATCGATAGTAATGGCTTAGAGCTTCGTAGAGCACTCTCAGTGTTAACTTAGTTGCATATTTTTGCTTCCACAATTGGTGATTTAATTGGCAATTAAATGTATTAAAAGATTACATCACAAATCATCAATAAAACAAAGATATTGTGTCAACAACAACAAAAAAAAATGGTACTCAAGCAGCAGAGAATGAGTTTGACACCAATATGGAAACACTTCTTACTGGAGAAGTTTTTACAATTTCAGATTTCCTTGCAAAGTAATAAGAATATGCCTTCTGAGACCTAAAGTAGTAAGATATCCATTAATTTCAATCTCTACTTCTTTTTGCTTGAGATTGGATGGCACGAAGCACAATAAGCAATAGAGTTGATGTCAGGATAAATTGTCAAAAAGCTAGGAATAGATAAAACAGCAAGAACAATAATTCAAAGTAAAGAGGAGCTGACATGATGGTGTATGCCTCAAATAGGACTATCCTAAAGTTGGTAAACATCAATTTGACAGGAATTTCTAGCTGACATTGAACAAATGACAGCAATGTAGCACTCTTCCAAGAGATCCTGTATCACCAATGCTTTTAATGGCGCACAGCATGGTACTGTGTTAAAAATATTACATTGATAATTCTGAGGCAAAAAGTGATTCAGAAGAGTTGAATTCTGGCTATGGAGATAGCACCTAAATTCAGTTTATTTTACTCTTCTTTGATATGCACAAGAGTCATATGATGAGAACTGAAATATAAGTTCTAAGAGCTCTCATTTATTAAATGTAAAATAAAGAGTGATAAGGAAAATACATACTTAGAAATATGTCTGTTTGTGACTTATAATCTCAAATATTTTTTTTTCTGTAAGTACAAACTTTTCATTTTATGGCTGAAACTAAGCGGACCCAGATCTTGTCTTATGGGAAGAGTCAGAAAAATCTTAGCTAGGGAAGTGACAGCTGAGATGATAGCAGAAAAAAAAAAGAGAGTTAAATAGATAAGAGTTGGGAAAGCATTCGGGCAAAGAGAACAGAGTGGGAAAGGTCTTGAGGAAGGAGAGGTATCACAAGTCTGAACTATTAAAATTAAACTAAAAATCTTCATAGTAGAGATTTGGGAAGAAGTTTCATGAGTTGAAGATGGAAGGCTTGTAAGAGACTATATCATACTATCCTGGAAAGACATGTTTAAAATCTAATTTTTATTCCATGAGCTAAGAACTTTGATGTGAGGTATGATACAATTAAACTGCATTTTTCAATAGGTCACTTGTAAAGAAGAGAAGAAAGTTGATGAAGTTGATGAGAAGGAATATAGTGGGAGCTCTGAAAATTATCAGAGATATTCTATGATGGGATTAGACAATAGATAGTGAAAGCTTAAACAAGGGAATTGATCACAAATGCGGAAATAAATGTAAACACTGGAGAGATGAAGAGAAGGGAAATCAACACACAGTGCTGGGAAAGAAATCACTCAGGCAGTATCAGGAATGACACTGGCTTTGATCATGGAGAGAAGAATCACTATAGAAGGTTCAGATTTGCTAAAAAAAAAAAAAAAAAAGAATCAATGTGATATTTAATCAAAGTTGAAATGTTTTGGAATCTATAGACTTTGAAAATAAACATCCAGATAAACATTCAAATTTGAGGTATATCACAGTGATAGAAATTTCAGAATATAGTCTATACTTATATAGTAAACTAGAGGCCTGGTGCATGAATTCCTGCACGGGTGGGGTCTTTCGCCTTGACAGGTGATTGAGGCCTATCTGGAGGGCTGGTTGGTTGGGAGGAGAGGCCATGGGGGATGGCTGTGAAAGTTCACTGACCACCAGGGGGCAGCTCCTGCATTGAACATCTGCCTCCTGGTGGTCAGTGTGCATCATAGCGACTGGTTGATAGATTGTACCGGTTGTTCGGTTGTAATGGTTGCTTAGCCTTTTATATATAGAGATTTGTAGCTGCTCATAGCGTATAATGCAGTGATTGCATTCGAAAGCTTGTAGAGTGACATATTATACAGATGGTTCATAGAAATATGGCTTATAGTAGTACAATATTGAAAAACACTTGAATGAAATGTTCATATAATGCATAGTATTCAGCAATTAAAATAAATTATCTATAACAAGTATCACAAATCTGAAGTATTAAAATTAAACTAAAAATCTTCACATTCTATATCTATAGCTAAATTTCTTTATTAGTTAGTGACCATGTGGGTTTTCAATTTTTAATGATGCATTAAACTGCCCATTTATGTTTTTATACTTTAAGTAAATATATATTTCACATTTAATTACATATACATAAAATAGATATACTTACGCAAAATAGATATGCATATTTATATAAAATAGAAATAAAACTAAAAAGTATACAAGAACTAGATAAATTAAATTTTAAATGTTTCTTTTTGGCACAAAATACACATTAAGTAAGAAAAATACATTATTATGATGTTGGATAGGAAGACTCTGAATATCTCTCACACACACAAATCTCTCCTTTTGTTAACTTATAAACTTAACCATATTCTGATAAAATCTCAACAGATTCTTTTTATTTATATTGTTTGATTTTAAATTTTAAATGGCAAAAAATGAATACATAAAAATACTTATCAGGAATTCTAAAAAAACAAAGAATAGAGAGTGTTTATTAAAACTAATAGAAACTTAAATACATTATATAGCCAAGAACATAACATTTTAATAGAAAAATTTAGGAATAGAAAGCATGAACAATGGAAAATAATAATAATAATAATAATAATAATAATAATAATAGAGAGAGACCTATATGAATACAGAAATTTAGTTGGCATATCAAATGAGTGCACTGGAAGTTGGGAGCACTGGATAATTAAAAAATAGTGCACATACTGTTCTGGGGGGAAAGCTGCAAACTCTGATCTATATACTTGCTACTTTCACCCAAAGCAAATGTACATGGATCAAAACTGGAAGTGTTTAAAAAAATAAAACCATCAAAGTACTAAGTGTGTGAGAGAATTATTATAAGTATTTGGAGTAAAGAAGGATATGGAATAAAAACTGATAAATATAACCATTTATAAATGTTAAAATCCTTTATGGGAAAATATAATCAAAAGCAAAGTCAAAAGACAAGTGAAATTTGGAGAAATCTAATTTGGTCGGATATAAATGTCAAAAGGCCAATCTCCTAAATTATGTATAGCTATTATTAATGTATAAAAAAATACGCCCTTCCCCCAACTAAAGTAAATAGCAAATGCCACAAGGTCACATAAAAAACATAAATAATTCTTAGGCATTGGAAAAAATAAGCAGACTTACTCAAAAGAAGATCACAAATTAACACCTCACTGATGCAAATAACACGGTTAGGGTTAGGGTTAGAGTTAGGGCAGTGTCCTGAAGCAGGCTTTTGCCCACATTGTAGCATCAAGGACAGCATTTGGGATCATCTATGAAAATTGAGATGCATGTGGAAGGTGCAGAACATGCGACTCCAAAATACGGCAAACGCAGGGAAAGGACGTCTCTGAACTTGACTTGCCTGCCTAAAGACAGATCCTCCAAAAGGAACTTGGTTGTCATCAATCTCTTTCCTGGGAGTTTCTCAACCAGGGAAAATTGACTCTTGTCACAGGAGAGGAACCAGAAGTCAGTTGACCCCACACGGACACACTTTGTCACAAACCATCAGACTTCCCATCTGTCCTTCTAAGGGCCTACCAATTCATCTTTCCTAGCAATCATCTAGTTACCCCTACGACACCTACGCCTCCTCCCCTTTCCTGATTAAGATGGGAAACACATTGTTTTGTCCTTCCCTTTCTGTCTCGCCCTCCACATAGCCCTCCCCACATCCTTCTTTAATTTATTTCCCAAAGGACTGTTTAGTTGTAAAGCAAAACATGTGCAGCCCTGCTACACCTAGTTCTCACTGCAGTGTAGTTTGGGAAGTAACTCTCAGATTTGGCATGGGGTTATCTGTTATTGGCAGGTATCATTCTTCTGTGATGTGCTGTAAGTTCTTCTCAGTAAGTAGGGATGTTTTAGTGGAAGATTAGGAAAAGCAAACTTTAGGAGAAGCAAAACGTGGCATAGTCCCGAAGACATAATTTTAAAATTTCAATTACAAACCCGTGATTCAATTTATTAAATTTCAAATGGGCCTTAAAAAGCAGACCATTTCACCCTGTCGGAGTGGGGTGGCTCACTGGTTTGGAGTGTCATCCTTTACACCAAAAGGGTGTGGGTTCAATTTCTAGACAAGGCACATACCTAGTTTGCCAGGACGATGTGAATACTGGTTGGGCCGAGTACTGGAGGCAACCAACCTGTGCTTCTTTTTTTTTCTTTCTTGTTTTTTCTCTCTCTCTCTCTCTCTCTCTCTTCCTTCCTCTTTCTTTAAAATCAATAAAAACACAACCTCAGGTGAGGATTATAAAAATAGTCACTTCTTTGAGATGACTAGTAACACCAGGTATTTGAGTTGCAAAGTACATTAATGACAATTATGTTTTGACATAATCTTATATCTCCTATTCCTACAACTGAACTGTAAAAGAAATAATGTTTAATATAAACAAAATTAAATCATAATAAAGCTTTAATGCTTGGTGTCTTTCAACTATTGAAAAGTGAAGTTAAGCTATTTTAAAAATAATTTTATGTCCAAATCATACCCTAACAATTTATAAATTATATTTCTTTCCCTTATCATTCTGCCTTGCACACACACACACATGCAGAACCAGAGAAATATATATAGCTTTCTATATCATGAACAAAAACAGTGAAATAGTTTCAACATTAAGACACCACTGACAATAATTTAAAAAGACACTTTGCATATCCCACTATTTTATTGAAAAATTTAACACTGTAACCTATTAAAATTATTGATTAATTGTCCTTCTGAAATTAAGTTATCAAATATCCTTGTATACTTAATATGATATTGATTTCCTTCAGAAAGATTTAAAGAAATGTGATGGAACCAAAAAAATCTATGAGAAGCTAATTTTGTTTAGAACATTGTCTCATAACGAGAAGAGTTTTTAAATAATCCTATATAATAAAAGGCTAATATGAAAAGTGACTGAATGGCAGAACAATTGGTCGAGATGACACACACTGACCACCAGGAGGCAGACACTCAACACATGATGCCCCATGATGGTCACTGCACTCCCATAGGGGGAGCCCTGCTCAGCCAGAAGCCAGGCTCACTGCTGACTATCCCCCTCGGGGGATGTCTGCCTGCCGACTTAGAAGGCTCAGGCCAGGCTGAAGGACCCACCCCCTAGTGCATGAATGTTGTGCACTGGGCCTCTAGTGTTTTATAATTTCTTAACTATATGTATTTTATTTTATATAGATACTAGGGGCCTGGTGCATGAAATTCATGCACTCGGGGTGAGGGGAGAGTCTGCCAACCTGGCCTGTGCCCTGTCACAGTGCAAGAGCCCTGCAATCCACAGCCCCAAAGAGGTAGGCCCCACCCACCCATCCAGGACTCCTCAATGGATTGTGCCAAAGAGTAGGCTGGAGCCAGGAGAGGCCTGCAGACCCCCAGGGCCAGCTGTGGTGGAGGCCTGCAGACCTCCACGTGCCTGCGGACTCCCCGGGCTGGTGTAGGGGGTTGAGGACGTGAGGCTTACATCCCCGGGCCCGTTGCTGGGGGCAGGAATGTGAGCCTCATGTCTCAGGGCTGGAGCAAGGAGTGGAGATGCAGCCTGCTGATCAATCACTATGTGACGACATCCTGTCCAATTTGCATATCATGCTATTATTAGATCGATTCTGATTATTAAGAGTTTTTTTTAATATTGTTGAACATTGGTCATAAACATATATAAAGAAAAGCCTGTGTGTTTAAGAATACAGGACACTTTAAGGCCATGTTGCCTAAAGGTTAGCATTATTTTTACTTTACTGATGACAATGCTGTGTGACTGCTCTTTTCCCTGACCAGATTTATTTGCACCATATATTTCAAGTCTATATAGAAATAATTGCCTTCTACAAATACTTCTTAGTTCATTCAATCATGCATCCATTTATTTAATCATTCATGCTACCTTCAATGTTGTGTTGTTGTATGCCTCCCATGCTTTGTTATCTGGGAGACAGAGAAGAAAACTCCACCCTACACTGGAAATGCTTGCGGTCTCTTAGGTGGAGGGCATGAGATTAGTGCAGGAGCTGTACGTAAATGTTTATTTACCTTCTCATCTTATGTGTTCTCTGCATTTCAATACATTCAGACTGAGAACAAAAAATGAAAAGGAATTGGCTGCTGAGAGAGCTGGGTGAAGGTCACCTCAGGGAAAAAGAAATCTAGTTTAAAGACTGAGTTATGAAAGAGTTTAGAGTTTTCTAAGGAAGGAGAAACCTTAAGAATAGTCAGGGCCTGGTCATATGTGACCTTTGGGGCCGTTTGAGGAGTTAGGTCCTCAGCCTACATAATGGGAAGGTACTGAAGCATTTCAAGGGGCAGCAATGAGTATGGAAGAAAATAGGAGCCATGCTTCTTTTGAATTACTCATAGCCAAGTTGCAAAGTTTGCAAATGTATCCAACTTTCAGAGAGTGCTAATGTTGATCCATCTCAGCAATGCATTAGGACGGAGACATCAAAGATGTTTTAAATTGAGAAAATACGTATAATATACCAGAGGCTGGGTGCAGAAACACATGCACGGGTGCAGTCCTTAGGCCTGGCTGGCGATCGAAGCAGGAGCATCTGCTGTGGAAGGGCAGGCGGGCCCTGCCCCCCGCTGCTGCTGCTGCTGGTCACCACCCATAGGGTGGTCATCAGGGCAGTCAGGCCTTGCCTGTGCCTTGGCCTGGTGCCGCCCACTCACCTTCTCCACCATCCTGCCACAGTCCTGCTCTTGTGGAGGCCCATTTGGACCAACAGCACCTCCACTCTGCCAGAGCCACATTGCCAACACCTGATATGTTACATGTTGCCCCTGGTGGTCAGTACATGTCATAGCGAGTGGTGGAACTCCTGGTTGAACTCCCAGTCAAACAATTTGCATATTAGGCTTTTATTATATAGGATATTAAAGGGCAAAATAGAAAACAAAAAACCTATATACAGTTTGTCCCCAAAATGTGCACACTTTCAACAGCTGATAGCTCAATTTTAAAAATTAAATGCATTTTAATACATGCTGCCTTTAAAATTATTCTAAGTGTGTATATACTAGGGGCCCGGTGCACAAAAATTTGTGCACTCGGGGTGGAGGGAGTCCCTCAGCCCGGCCTGTGCTCTCTCACAGTCTGGGACCCCTCAGTGGATGTCCTATGATGGCCCCAGTCTGCCAGGTGCCTTTTGTGTGTGTGTGTGTGTGTGTGTGTGTGTGTGTGTGGCCACTGGGGACCTGCCCCCAGCTGCATCTGAGGCTCGGAGCAGTCCTCCTGTGTGTCTCTACCTGCTGGGGACCTGCCACCAGGCACACTGTGGAGGCTTGGAGCAGGCACCTCCTCTATGTTGATCTCTCAGACTCTTGCCCTCCCCTGCATGTTGTTCTCTTTTTTGAGCTGTGGCCAGGGCTGGGTGCTGCCTGCCTCCCAAGCTTGCCTATTGCCCATCTTCCTCCAGCCACCAGAAAGCAGGGAAAACCCCGCCTCGTGGTCAGGCCAGCCTTTTCCTGCTCCCTGATCCCCGGAAGGG
>PVJC01040087.1:0-15955 GCA_004026665.1 Murina feae
AGGATTTCTTTAGGGAGAGGTTTGTTGCAGGATTCCAATGGAGACATCATGTGCTTCATTAAGCTGGTCAGTTAGGATACTCATGACAACTGACAGAAAATTCAGCTTGAACTGTCCTCTTAAAACAGAAAGGGAATTTATTGTCTTATAAATGAGAAGACTCTGTTAGAACTGGCCTCCAGTGTTGTTTGATCCAGAGATTCACAATCTCATCAGGGCTCCAGCTCTGATTTTTCTGTGTCCTTTTTACTTCTGGGCTCCTTCTCAAGTTGGTTCTAGTCTCTGACTGTTTTCAGGATAGCAACAATCTAGACATCACCCTGACTATTCAGGGAAAGAGTGTGTCTTCTCTTTTAAATTCTTCCTTCAGTCCCACCTCACTCTTACTCTCCAGTAATTCCAACTAACATATCCACCCTTTTTGATGGCTTGAATTAAGTTATTTGCAGTGTTTGGGTGGGAAGAATGTGCTGATTAACTACTCTGAAGTTGAGAGTGATTGCCAAAGGGAAAGAGGGGTACGAGAGCAAGAGGAGTAAATAGAACAGGGGAGGCTATCGGCAGTGGGTAGGAGAACAATTTTAAGAGACATTATTAAACAAGAGTGGAAGGTGAGGGAGAAGGAGGTATCTTGGATTATTCTCAGGTCATTGTTTAGGCGAATAAATAGCTGGTGATGCCCTTCACCAAAACAGGAATGAAGGAAAAGTAGATTTGAGGGGAAAGATGGTGATTTCAGGAAATTGAGGACTAGTATCATGTCCCCTTCTTCAGTCTGTTTTCTTAGTTTGACATCTCAAGCTTCCTCTTCCACTCCTCATGTGACATCTATGATGACATAGTTGCAAGTTTCTCAACATAGCCTCTTAGAAAGTACAGCATGTGTAAACCAATTAGCTCAAGGAAGAGCAGCCTATTGCCTCTTTTCAAAATCCTATTCATAATGCATCCTGGGGGATTGATTTAGACTTTTGGCATTTTTACTTGCTGATCTTACTGTATTTTAGAATCCTAAGGTTTTTTTAAAAATAGATTTTGTTTGTTTTGTACTATTTACTTGCTGTTTTGGAACCAAATATATACTTTATAGTCTTACCCGTTGCGTTTTACCTATTTAAATTTGGCCTATAATTGTGGCCTCTTGAAGTTATTTCAGAGCATTCATTTTTCCATTCAGTGTATTTATTTGCCATTTCTCTCAGCTATTCTTGATTTTTTAAAAAAAAATATTCTGTTTGGGATATTTTCAAACCTGAGCAAAAGTAGAGTGAGTAATAAAATGAATCCACATTACCCTGCTTCAGCAACTATCATTTTGTGTCATGGGCATCTCCACCTGCTTTTCCCCCATATACTCAATTATTTTAAAGCAAATCCCAGTCATTGGATTATTTTATCCTTAAATACATAAGGATAGAGCACACATCTCTAAAACTAAAATTCTTTTTAAAACATAGCCACAGTACCATGATCACACATAAAAATCAATAATTCCATAATGTTATTAAGTATCCAGTCGGTGTTCAAATTTCTCCCACTGCCTCATGATATTTTTTCACAGTTCCACTCTTGATTATGATCAGCATCTCTTTGTGATAGATTATGCAGATTATTTTCTTAATGTATCAGTCATTTGAAACTGCTGTTAGGATTGCACCTTTTGTGAAGAGTTAGTTATTCCACCAGTTGATCATTTGATTATTTTACTCCACATTGCTGTCTGCTTTAGACTTTGATCCGCCTGCTTCCTCCCTTCCCTTTTCAGTCTGTCCTCAACAAAGCCGCCACATTGATGCCCAAGTCTCTCTCCTCCACAAAACCCTTCAGTGGCTTCTGGCTTACTCAGATGAAAAGACAAAATCTGTACATGACCTAAAGGGCCCTACTTAATCCTCTTTGCCATTTCTTTCTATGTCTCCTGCTTTCTCACTTTGCTTTGACCACACTGACTCCTCCTTGCTGTTCTTTAACATGCCAGGCATGCTCCCACTTCAGGGAATTTGCATTTGCTGTTTTCTCTTGGCCTGAAATGATATATATATATTTTTTAATATCCATCTACCTTTCTTCCATCTTTTATTAGGCCTTCACTTGAATGATATCTCCTGCGCCTTCTCTGGCCACTTGACCTAAAATCTACCCCTAACATGTACTGTCTCCTTAGCCTGCTTATTTTTTTTTTCTCCTTAGTATTTATCACTATCTTGTTTATGATCTCCTTTCTTACTTACAAAGTAAGTTCTACGTGGCCAGGGATTTTTGTTTTGTTCACTGCTGTATCTCCAGTTTTAGACCATGACTGCACATAATAGACAATAAATATTTACTAATGAGTGAAAGAATGAGTAGGTGTGTGCATTAATGAATTCTGGCTCCTAGGGATTATGGCTTCCTCTATTAGCATTTGTAAGCCATTACCTTTTTACTGTTATTATTATATTCTTTATGGTTACATAAATTATTATGCATTCATGTGTGGACTATTATGAATCCAGTAAATTATATTAATGAGTTTTAAATGTAGGGGAAAATTATATGCTATACGTGAACAGTAAAGATATACTCACTATGTATTTACCAGAAAGAAATAGGTCAACATTTTAATGGTGGTTATTTCTGGATGAAATATGGGTGGTTGTTATTCTTTACACTTTTTTATACTTTCTCAATTTCCCATAGGTATGCATTTCTTTTCTAATAAGGAAAAAAAATACATTTTTTTCTCCTACATCCATTCCATCATAAAATGGAAAAATCCATTTTAGAATCTAACCTACTCACTTCTCTTAGTTGAAAAGTCCACTCTTTACTTTCTACGTTTTTGCAAACTGGAACAGTAGTTATCTCTATTCTTTCAAGATTTCTCTTTTTATTGATACAATTTCTTAATTTTTTTTTTTTTTTTTTAGTTCAGTGACCTTATTTGTAAGTGTTCTCAATCTTCTTGGTAGAAATTATTTAGTGAATAGACTTGAATTTATTCTCTTCACCCATCTGGGACTTCATTTTATTTTTTTCCCCATTAGAATTGTTAATGCTCTTCCATTTAACACAAAATTTACTCCCTTTGATAGAGAATATGGAAGCAAAATAAAGGTTAAGAAATTCTGCTCACTCAGCATTACATTTATTATCAGGTAAGTTGATGTTTGCTCTAAAAATACTCTTTTGCTACCCTTTTTGTAGATCCTAATTTATTTTGGATCTTGGCCTCCTCATGTGGTTCTTCCAAATCTTGCTACTCTTTCTTACTGATTGCTTTTGTGTCTTTCTGTTCATCTTTCTTCTGTTCTTTTTTTTTTTAATTTTATTTAAAAAAAATTTTTAATATATTTTATTACAGAGAGGAAGGAAGAGGGATAGAGAGTTAGAAACATCTATGAGAGAGAAACATTGATCAGCTGCCTCCTGTACACCCCCTACTGAGGATGTGCCCACAACCAAGGTACATGCCCTTTACTGGAATCGAACCTGGGACCCTTCAGATCGCAGACTGACGCTCTATCCACTAAGCCAAACTGGTCAGGCTAATTTTATTACTTTTAATCATATTTTATTTTTCAGTTATGGATGTCATATACTATTTATTAGTTTCAGGAGTATACCCCAGTGGTTAGACATTTACATCCTGATAAATCTTGTACCCATCTTACACTATGCATAGTCATTAGAATATTATTGACTGTACTCCCTATGCTGTACTTTACATCTCCATGACTAATCTCTAACAACCAATTTCTACTTCTTAATTCCTTCACCTTTTTCACCCAACCCCTCAACCTTCCCTCCCATCTGGCAATTGTCAAAATGTTCTCTGTATCTATGAATCTGTTTCTGTTCTGCTTATTCATTTATTTTATTTTTTAGGTTTAATTGTTGATTGATATGTTTATTGCCATTTTATTGTTCATATTTTTATCTTTCTCCTCCTTGTCCTCCTCCTTCTCCTTCTTCATTTTTTTAAAGAAGACCCTTTAATATTTCATGTAAAACTGGTTGTGTGGTGATGAACTCCCTTAGCGTTTTCTTTTTTTTTTTTTAATAAATCTTTATTGTTCAGATTATTACAGATGTTCCTTTTTTTTTAACCCCCATAGCTCCCCTCCATCTGGTTCCCCCCGCCACCCCGTACCCTTACCCCCACCACTGTCTTCATCCATAGATGTAAGATTTTTGTCTAGTCTCTTCCCATACCCCTCACACCCCCTTCCCCCTGAGAATTGTCAGTCTATTCCCTTTCTATGCCCCTGCTTCTATTCTATTCACCAGTTTATTCTGTTCAACAGATATTTCTGTTGACTTAATTGTTATATTCACTGATTGATAGATATGTATTTGTTGTCACTTTGTTGTTCATACTTTTTATTTTTACCTTTTTCTTTTTCCTCTTCTTAAAGAATGCTCTTCAGCATTTCAAATAATCCTGGTTTGGTGGTGATAAATTCCTTTAGCTTTTTCTTGTCTGTGAAGCTCTTTATCTGACCATCAGTTTTACATGATAGCTTTACTGGGTAGAGTAATCTTGGTTGTAGGTTCTTGCTATTCATCACTTTGAATATTTCTTGCCACTCCCTTCTGACCCGCATGGTTTCTGTTGAGAAATCAGCTGACAGTCATATGGGTACTCCCTTGTAGGTAACTAATTGTTTTTCTCTTGCTGCTTTTAAGATTTTCTCTTTATCTTTTGCCCTTGGCATTTTAATTATGATGTGTCTTGGTGTGGTGCTCCTTGGATTCCTTTTGTTTGGAATCCTCTGCGCTTCCTGGACTTGTAAGTCTATTTCTTTCACCAGGTAGGGGAAGTTTTCTGTCATTATTTCTTCAAATAGGTTTTCAATCTCTTGCTCTCTCTCTTCTTCTGGTAACCCTATAATTCTGATGTTGCTACGCTTAAAGTTGCCCCAGAGGCTCCTTACACTATCTTCATATTTTGGGATTCTTTTTTCTTTTTGCTTTTCCATTTGGGTGCTTTTTGCTTTTCATATTTCAAATGTTTGACTTGATTCTTGTGAACCTCTAGTCTGCTGTTGGATCTCTATATAATATTCTTTATTTCAGTCAGTGTATGCTTAATTTCTAGTTGGTCCTTTTTCATATCCTCAAGGGTCTCACTAGATTTATTGAGTGTTTCACTAAATTTATTGGCGGTTTCTAGAAAATTCTTGAAAAACCTTCAAGTCGTGGTTTTGAATTCTATATCCAGTAGTTTGCTTTCCTCCATTTCTGTCATTTGTGCTGTTTCTTTGTCTCCGCATTTTGGCTGCTTCCCTGCATTGAAAGAGTGGTTTTCTGTGCTAGGTGTCCTGTAGGGCCCAGTGATTCAGCCTCCCCAAACACCTGGGGTGGACACTCTTGGTGTATGCCTTTGAGGGCTGGGTGCACAGTCTTATTGTAGTTAAGTCTTGATTGCTGTTGGTATCACTGGGGTCCTTTAGCTTTTCCTTGTCCAGGAAGCTCTTTATGTGTCCTTTTGATACTAAATGGTAACTTTGCTGAGTAGAGTAATCTTGGTTGTAAGTCCTTGCTTTTGGTCATTTCTTGCCTACAAAGTTTTTGTTGAGAAATCAGCTGACATTCTTATGGTGAGAACTCCCTTATAGGTAACTAAATGCTTTTCTCTTGCTGCTTTTAAGATTCTCTTTGTCTTTAACCTTTAGCATTTTAGTTAAGATGTGTCTTGGTGTAGCCTCTTTGGGTTCATCTTGTTTGGGACTCTGCATTTTCTGGACTTGTATGTCTGTTTCCTTCATCAGCTTAGGGAAGTTTTCAGACATTTTTTCACATAGGTTTTCAATTTCTTGCTCTCTCTCTCCTTCCAGTTCCCTTATGGTGTGAATGTTAGTATGCTTGAAGTTGACCCAGAGGCTCCTTACACTATCTTCATTTTTCAAATTATTTTTTCCTTTTAGCTGTTCTGATGGGGTATTTTTTGCTTCCTTATATTCCAAATCACTGATTTGATTCTTGGCTTCATCTGCTCTACTGATTTCATATAAATTATTCTTCATTTATTACTGTTTTTGTTGTTGTTGTTATTGTTATGGTTTCTGTGTCCTTTTTCATGCTGTTGAAGTTCTCACTAAAATTCCTTGAAGCTCTCACTAAGTTCCTTGAACATTCTTTTTTTAAAAATATTTTTTATTGATTTTTTATAGAGAGGAAGGGAGAGAGATAGAGAGTTAGAAACATCGATGAGAGAGAAACATCTATCAGCTGCCTTCTGCACGCTCCACACTGGGGATGTGCCCACCACCAAGGTACATACCCTTGACCGGAATCGAACCTGGGACCTTTCAGTCTGCAGGCTGATGCTCTATCCACTGAGCCAAACCGGTTAGGGCACTTGAACATTCTTATATCTATTGTTTTGAACTCTATATCTGGTAATTTGCTTGCCTCCATTTCACTTAGTTCTTTCTCTGGAGATTTCTCCTGTTATGTTACTTGGGGCCTGTTTCTTTGTCTCTGCATTTTGGCTGCTTTCCTGTGGTTGTTTCTATATATCAAGACAGATGCTATGTCTCCCAGACTTGGCAAAGTGGTCTTCTGTAGTAGGTGTCCTGGAGGGCCCAGTGGCACAGCCTCCCAGTCACCTGAACTGTGCCCCTGTGTGGGCTGTATACACTGTCCTGTTGTAGTTGAGCCTTGATTGCTGTTGGCATCACTGAGAGGGATTGACCCCCAGACCAATTGGCTTTGAGGACCAGCTGTGAGCTGCTGTTGGGATTGACTCTGTAGAGTAGGACTTGCTTCAGTAGGGCTTTGGTGCTCACCGAGCCTGCCTCTTGAGTGTGTAGCATGAAGGTGGTAAGGTTATTATATGGTCTGAAGCTGTTTACCAGGAGCCTCTGGGAGGTGCAAGATAACCACTGCTTGTCTCCTGCCTAGGGCTACCCAGCACAAGCTACAGAGTGATCTGCAGATGACTACTACTTGTGCTGGGCTTGGAGGTGCCCAGGAGAGGCCAAGCTGTGAACGAAGGCTGGCTGCTGCTAGTGTTGGTCCTGGATCCACTTAGCAATAGTTACAGACTATGTAGGGGTCAGATGCTGCTTGATGAAAGATTTTAGGAAAGTCAGAAGCATGAGGCAAGAGAGGCCATTTGTATGGAAAAGCCACTTGAAATGGCTTGGATGGTGGGGCAGGGTTCAGGGAATCACCAGAGTGGGGCAAACAGTGTGAGTCTGGTTGATGGAGACTCAGATGTGGTGCCCTCCTACTGACTCTCTCTATTCTTTTAGAAGAGCTCCCTGCACATCTGCTTTTTCCCTCTGCCTTTCCTACCTGCTTGACAATTTTTGGAATGCCCAAACAAATGTATTTAAAGATCTTTCCTTTTAGAGAGGGTCTCATGCCATGGAACTGTGTCTGTTTTCAGAACTTCCTAGAGCCTATGCCATACAACCTCTAGTTTGTTGTCACAAATACTAAGTTGGCCTGCTCTCTTTTTCCTATGATTCTCCTTTCATTTCACCAACCAATTTCTTCTTTGGCCAGAGTAGTAATTCCCCTCCTTTTACCTTATGTATTTGTGGTACATGAAATGTCAGCACACTAGGTCAGGAACTTTTCACTTGTTCCAGTGTTACCTGATTAAGTCTTTGAATGGGTGCCCGGGTTGTTGAAGCCTTCCAAGATGACAGTATGCTGCTTCTGCGTTAGAATCGGCTTCAGGGGGGTTCTATCCACAACCTCCACTTGGAGCTCCCCCAATAATGTCATATCTGGCATCTCTTCTGCTGACCCTGCTTGCCTATGTTTTCCAATGAGTGTTTCACTTTGAATGCTTATAAATAGGATTCCTTACCTGCCCTTTCCCAGTAACCCTGTTTCTCTAGAATAGTTCAGACTCTTTTGCTGTCATGTTCTTCTCCAGTGAGTTGTGCCCACTGAATCTTGACCTCTCTAACATGTGAAAATACATACACATACATATATGTGTGTTTGTATATACATTTATACATACATATACACATATACATACATAAATCTTTATTATCTTAAATTTATCTATTGTTAAAGAGTGTTCAGAGAAGAGAGGAGGCAATCTGAGAGCCTGTGAATGCATGTAAAGTGTGTTCTTTGTCAAGCTCAGAACCTTTAGGTGAGTGGGTGTGGAGCAGTGTGGTATGTGCAGAGCACTTTGATCAGTCACCCTAGCTGCCATTTTTTATTCTCAAATGGTGAAATCGAGAACCTTAAAAATAATGAAATAAAATAACTGTTTTTAGTCCTAAGAGCAACTGGGCTGAGTGTTGAGATTGCAGTATAGGCCAACATCCAGATCAGTTGAACAGCGTGTACAGTGTAGTGTGTAAGACCGGAGCATGCCTTGTAAGGCCCCAAGCATAAAGAAAATACTACACTTTTATTCAAGAAGTTCTTAGTTTGTCCTCCAGCCACCGAGCAACAGGAATACACCTGTAGTTGACAAGTTGGGGTTAATGCTTATTGTGGCCAGGGAGAATGCAGGCCATTGAGGAGCATGGGTATCTCAGTAAGAGAGTGCTTGAAAAGCATTCTTATTGGCTTTGGGCTTGTAGCAGGTGATTTAGAGCAGTGGTTGCCAACCTTTTGGACCACCAGTGGTCCTCAGACCACCGGTTGGTGATCACTGCTCCAAAGGTTTCCTTAAACCAGTGGTTGCTAACCTTTCAAACCTCGCAGTCAATCCAGTGGTTGGCAACTGCTGATTTAGAAGGTTTAAGGATGTGGGGCTTTGCGATGCTGTCAGGAAGTGGGGAAAGTTTATCTAAAGGGAGGGCAGACTAGAGAAAGACTGCAGCTGTAATTGGTAAAGAAGCAGCAGTCACTCATTATCCAGGAGTGGGACTGTTTGATATTTGGCTGGGACAGTGTTCATGTTTTGTTTGTTCAAGCAGGTTACTGAGTAGTCTTTTTTTTTTGTGTCTTGATCTATTGTGAACACATAATGACCTGTCTGATGTTGGTGCCCTGAAATCGCTTGTTTAACAGGAAAACACCAAGACCTAAACGTGAGTGCCAGATCAGTTTATAGCAACATCAGGGCCAAGCTGATAGTACCAGGGCAGCTTCTGAATGCCATAGGCTGCTTTTCTTTCTCTCAGATATGATTTGTAAGTTCAGTCAGCACTAAATAAAATTGGGTAGAAATGGTGCTTAGTGGAAGACCTTACCTATTTCTGTTTCCCAATCCATTCACATAGAGGGTATAGGGCAAATAAATATAACTCTTGAGTAAAGCCAGGTGTGATGGGGGCAATAAAAGAGGTTTGAGAAGTGTTCTAACTACATGGGCAGAAGACGCTTTGGAGTGAGGGCAATGGCTTTGGCCTTGAAAAATAGGCTGGATTTAGATTATGTGGAGTTGGAGAGAAAAGCAAAACCAGTGGAGTACAAGGGCTTAGAGGCAAGAAATCACAGGGATTACTCAAAGTATGGTGAGGAGCCTAGTTAGGCTGAGTCAGGGGTACGTAATGGGAAAGGAGTGTGAAGAGGGACTTCTGGACTAGATTATGGAATTCAGGGTTTTTTTGGAATTCTGTTTATAGGGCAAGAACAATCAAAACTTGTTAAACACCTACTGTGTGTGCTGAGTGCTTAGAATATGTTATTTTACTTAATCTATTATCCTGTAACAATGCTGAGAAGCAGCTATTATTATTTGTATTTTGTAGACAGTGAAAATGAGCTCTAGAAAGGTTCAGGATCTTTGCTAATAACTGACCAAAAAGATGGTATTCATTTTACTTCACTTTGTTGCCTCCTGTTTAACATGCCCAGTTGTCATCAGTGGGAACCATTGAAAGGAAAACAGGCAAGACCAGTTATAACTATGCTTCAGAAAGATTACTCTGGTAACAAAACAGTAATAGTTAACATGTATAGAGTGCATGGGCCTTACCCTATACAATTTAGGTACGTAAATATATTTTTTGATAATATCTAGGATGAATGGAGGGGAGAAGCTGGTGGAAGATGAAGGACGATTCTGGTTAAGTTGGCAGAAAACATCAAAGCAGTGGTAAGCAAAGTAGAGTCAAAAGGGGAATGTAAGAAGAGGCCCTTAGAGACGAGTAATGAGGAAACAGCTGTTGTCTCAAGCTCCACTTAAGTAATACTGAATTAAATATGGCCTCTAGAATGTTCTCAGTTTTTTTTGAAAGAAGCTCACATACCTTACGGAACTAGCCCATTAAGATCTTTCTTGAACTGTGTAATCAGAAATAAAAACACATTCAGTTCTTTATTGATTTATTTGCCTTGAAATGAAATGCTGCAGATGGTTTAATGTTGCTTTCAGAAAGCCCTTTTGTTAACAGTGCTAGCGTTTTTGTTTTTGTTTTGGGCAGCGGGGATGGTTAATAACAATGGAAAGTAGAGCTTCGCTCTGTAAAATCCATTAAGTTTTTAGTCAAGCTTAAATGACATGCTAAGTGAAGTATTAATAATTAAGTAAACCTATATTTGGAGAAAGCTTTCAATAAACAATTAGGATTTAGTCAGGTCCCATTTTAGGGAATGCTTAAGTACATTTAGAGACCGTGAAAACAGCTGTTTTCTATTTTGGAAATTCTGCATTATTAATATTCTATTGCCTATAATGTTCTGATCTCTTTAGTTTTCTAAAAGCATATTTTAAAAAAACCCCACAAATCTTGTAATGTAGCTACTTGTAAAGTAGAATGTTTGGAATAGTGAAAAATAGAAAATAAGCTAAATGTTAATCAGCTGGAAGGAGGATAAATAAATTGTGACATGGATACAGGAGAGATGCTTTGAGTGAATGAACTAGAGCTACATATATCAACATGGAGCATTTCTAGATCAAAATATTGATCCCCATCCATAAAAAGGAGAAGTTGCACAAGTATGAATACAGTATGATACCATAATACAAAGGTTTTTAAATTATGCTAAAATATACATAACATACAATTTATTTTTACCATTGAGTGTACAGTTCAGTGACATTAGGTACATTCACGTTGTTTTACAGCTGTCACTACTATCCATTCATAATATAAAGGTTTAAAATAGTCAAGGTAATGCTGTATATTGTGTATGGATGCATTCTTACATAGTAAAGTCTAAAAGTACACCTAAGCCCTGGCTGGGTAGCTCATTTGGTTGGAGCATCATCCTGATGCACCAAGCTTGTGAGTTTAATCCCTGATCAGGACACATGTTAGGGATCAAATAGTGAATGCATGACTAAGTGGAATGACAAATTGGTATCTCTCTTTCTCAAAATAAATACAATTAAAAAAATAAAATAAAAGCATACCTAATAATCTCTAAATTCAGAGTTGTGGCTGCCTGAGAGAGGGTACATGGGAGTTCCAGTTACATGGTAAGTAGATATATAAGTGCTCATATATTATTTATACTTTTTTGTACACTTGGAGTATTTCATTAAAATGTTTTTAATCAATTGGACATTTTTAAATGTTTTGTAGTCATGGACTTTTTAAACATTCTGGGCTCTTAAGTTCTGAGAAACATGGTGCCACCAAGACCCAAGAGGTGAGGTTGCTCCCTGTTGAGGACAGTTAACTTTACAAAAAGAAAAATCTAATCCAAATTCAGCATTCTGACTTGAGCCTGCCGTTTCAGGTATACCCTTGGTCACAGGTGGTAGAGGTTATCTATAGGTCCCAAGCTTAAAGGTCTGAGAGAATGACTCTACAAAGAAAAGAAATACTGGAGAAAAACAGGTTTTAGAAGGTGAAGATGAGTTTCATTTTTAGGTTTGAAATGATATACATAATAACACTTTTCTATTTTTTCAGCTCCTCTTTGAATCCATTCTACATTCTCTTTCTTAATCATATTATTCTACTTCTTGACACATCATGATTCAGTCAGTGTTGCTTTTTGAAATCCTATATTGTACTTCCTTCGTTATACCTGTTCCTCACTCATTAACTCAAGACAATTCTAACAGTCTGACCTGTGTAGAGGTGGCATGAGTGTCTTGAGGGAAGTACTGAGTTTCCTGTTGGATGGGATTCAGCAAATTCAAGACCACTACTTAAGGGAAGTAAGGATATGGAACACAGGTGGTTAGACTAGATGACTTTAAAAAATAGCTTTGTTGAGATATGATTCCCATACAATGCAATTTACCTATTAAAGTGTACAGTTGGTGATTTTTAATAAAGTCACAGAATGGTGCGACCATCTCCACAATCAATTTCAGAACATTTTATCATTCTCCCCCCACCCCAGCCATAAGAAACCACTAATCTACTTCCTGTCTTTGTAGGTTTGCCTATTCTGGACTCTTCATAGTAATGGAATCATATAATATGTGGCTGTTTTTTTTTTCATGTAGCATAATGTTTTCAAAGTTCACCCACACTGTAGCATTATCATACTTCCTTTCTTTTTATGGCCAAATAATACTTTATTGTATGGATATACACATTTTGTTTATCCATTTGTCATCTAGCTATTTTAAGTAATGCTGCTATGAACATTTGTATACAAGTTTTTGTGTGAGCATATTCTGGCAACCATCAATTTGTTTTCTGCATCTGTGAGTCTATATCTATTTTGTTTGTTCATTTCTTTTGTCCTTTAGATTCCATAGATAAGTGAAATTATATGGTATTTGTCTTTGACTTATTTCACTTAGCATTATACCCTCTAGATCCATCCGTGTTGTTGCAAATTGTAAGATTTCATTTTTTAAGATTTTTTATTGATTTTTAGAGAAGAAGGGAGAGGAGGAGAGAGAGAAACATGGATCATCTGCCTCCTGCACATTCCCTACCCAAGATCAAGCCGGAAACCTGGGCATGTGCCCTGACCAGGAATCAAACTGCCAACCTTTTGGTGCACGGGATGATGCCCAACCAGCTGAGCCATACCAATCAAGGCAGTTTCATTCTTTCTGAGGGTCAAGTCATAGCCCATTGTATATATGTATCACATCTTCCTTATCCAGTTATCTGTCAGTGGGCACTTGAGTTGCTTTCATATCTTGGCTATTATAAATAATGCCACAATGAATATAGGGTGCTTATACCTTTTTAGATTAGTGTTTGGGTTGCTTCGGATATACTAGTATATACCCAGAAGTGGAATTGCTGGGTCATAAAGCAGTACCATTTTTTATTTTATGAGGAACCGCCCATACTGGTTTCCATAGTGGCTGCACCAGTCTGCATTCCCATCAACAGGGCACAAGGGTTCCCTTTTATCCACATCCTTGCCAAAACTTTTTTGTTGGTTTATTGATAATAGCCATTCTGAAAGTTGTGTAGGTGATGTCTCATTGGGGTTTTAATTTACATTTCTCTGATGATTTAGTGGTGTTGAGCATCAATATGTCTCTTGGCCATCTGTATGCCTTCCTTGGAAAAGTATCTATTCCAACCCTCTGCCCATTTTTTAATTGGGTTGTTGGGGTTTTTTGTGTGTGTGTTGAGTTGTATGAGTTCTTTATAAATTTTTGTTCTTATGAGATATGTCATTGGTAAGTATCTTCTCCCATGCAGTAGCTTGTCTTTTCGTTTAGCTATTTCCTTTGCTATGCAAAAACTTTTTAGTTTGATATAGTCCCATTTGTTTTTCTTTTGTTTTTCTTGCCCGGGGACATATATCTCAATACTTTTATTATCTGTCTTTTTTATTATAGCATTCTAGTGGGTATAAAGTGGTACCTCATTGTGGGTTAATAAGCATTTCTGTGATGGCTAGTGATATTGAACATCTTTTCACATGCTTATTGGCCTTTTGGAGAAATGTCAATTAAGAGCTGTTGACCATTTTTAAATGGGTTATTGTTATTGTTGAGTGGTAGGAGTTTTTTATATATTTTGAGTATTAGACCTTTATCAGAAATATGATTTGCAAGTATTTTCTCCCATTTAGTGTATTGTCTTAAGTTTCTTGATGGTGTCCTTCATAGCACAAAAGTTTAACAATTTGATGATATCCAATTTACCTATTTTCTTTGGCTGCTTGTGCTTGGTATCATATCTAAAAAACTATTGTCTAATCCAAGTTCATGATAGTTTATATCTGTTTCCTTCTAAGAGTTTAGATTGAGACATTATAAAAATATAACTATACAGATAAACAGCCATCCTCCAGAACCAAGGGAAGGGAAGCTTTACAACTAGAAGGCAAGAGAAGGAGTGCATTGAGACTGAGTAGAAGTTCCCGCGCCAAAACTGAGAGGTACGGACCTGCGCGAAATGGAGGCAGCGCGGGCGAAAGGGGGCGGCAGCAGCACCGAGGTCCACGGCTTGAAAGGAGATTATAAACTGCGGGGTCACACTGAATGCGAAGCGGGCTGTCGGGCAACAGTGTGGAAGACGAGTGGCGTTTTAGCAGGGCTGTTTGCAGCAATCACTGACACTGAGACTCGGGGATTCAGGAGCTCGTAGACGCCAGGGTGGGAGAGCGCCAAATCTGGGAGAAGCTGCAGAGTCAGCAGAGGGGCAGCCATAGTGGGTTGCTCCGCCCCGGTGATTCTGAGACCCCGCCCCACCCAACTTACAGCCCCACCCAAGCTGTACGCCTGCCTGCCTGCAGCATAACCTAAGGGACTGCAGATAGGACAGAACTCCAAAAGTTCCAAACCCCAACCAATGAGGAGAAAGGCCTAGAGGTCATTTCTTCCCAGTGATACCTCCCAGTGGTAACTACAGCAAGACTGTGCACCCAGCCTTCAAAGGCGTACAACAAGAATGTCCACTCCAGGTGATTGGGGAGGCTGAATCACTGGGCCCTATAGGACACCTAGCACAGAAAGCCACTCTATCAACGCAGGGAAGCAGCCAAAATGCGGAGACAAAGAAACAGGTCACAAATGACAGAAATGGAGGAAAGCAAACTACTGGATATAGAGTTCAGAACTACGGTTTTAAGTTTTTTCAAGAATTTTCTAGAATCCGCCGATAAACTTAGTAATATTATACATAGATCCAACAGCAGACTAGAGGTTCACAAGAATCAAGTCAAAGATTTGAAACATGAAAAAGCAAAAAGCACCCAACTGGAAGAGAAAAAAGAATCCAGGAGAAACCAAGATGGCAGCATGAGGTATATACCTAAATGCACAGCCTCCACACCTATATTATAGAAATACAACCATTCAGATAAACGGCCATCGTCCAGAACCAAGGGAGGGGAACCGTTACACCTAGAAAGCAAGAGGAGTACTCTGAGACTGAACAGAAGCTCCAGGCGCCCAAGGTACGGACGCGAAACGGAGGTGGCGGCACGGCGCGCGTGGCAGGGCGGATGAAAGGGAGTGGCAGCGGCGATCGGGTCCGCGGCTCAGAAGATTAAAAAACTCCCGGGTTGCAGTGAATGCAACGCGGGCTGTAGGGCAACGGGGCGGTGAAAGACCAGTGGCGTTCTAGGAGTGCTATTCGCAGCTATCACTTACGCGGAGATTCCGGGACTGAGAACCGTGCGCAGACCCCAGGATTTGGAAAAGCCAAACCCGGTAGAAACTGCGGCATCCGCAGCGGGGACGCCATTGTGAGTCGCTCCACCCCGGGTGATCCTGAAACCCCGCCCCACCCCACCTACAACCCCGCCCAAGCTCTTTGCCTGCCTCCCTGCAGCACAACCTAAGGATCTGCAGCTGAGACAGAACTCCAATAGATCCAAACTCTAAACAACGAGGAGAAAGGCCTGCAGGTCATTTTCCCCCAGTGATACCTCCCAGTGATAACTACAACAAGACTGTGCACCCAGCCTTCAAAGGCATACAACAAGAGTAGCCACCCCAGGTGATTGGGGAGGCTGAAACACTGGGCCCTATATAGGACACCCAGCACAGAAAGCCAAAATGCGGAGACTACGAGACAGGTCACAAAAGACAGAAATGGAGGAACGCAAACGACTGGATATAGAGTTCAAAACCACGGTTATTAGGTTTTTCAAGAAGTTTCTAGAGACTGCTGATAAATTTAGTGAGACCCTCGAGCATATGAAAAAGAACCAGCTA
>PVJC01040088.1:0-15960 GCA_004026665.1 Murina feae
ATGAGTCAGCACCAAACTGCATGAGTCAGCACCAAACTCGCTGCCACCTTTCCTGGACCCCCCTCTCTCTCCAGATGCCACAACCCAGCACCCTCTCCCACACTCCAGCCACAGGTAAATGTCTGTATCCACAATGCCTTATGCGTGGGGCTCAGTGCAGTTAGACTCCGACCACAGAGGCGGGAGGGGCTGCGGCCGCTCGTGTGCCTCTCCTGCTGGCACCCTTCAGTCTTTGCTGTGGACCCAGATGTAGAATCCACTTCGAGGGGGCACCTTCTCTCCTGCCCGCACGCCCCAGCCCTTTCCTGATTGTGAAGCCAGATCGAGAATCCCCTGCCGACCAGCAGTTCCACGGACCCTCTTTCCGCTGCGCCGCCGGTCTCGGGAGACGCGGCTGGGTGCTGGCGCCAGTGCCGTGCGGAGCCTTTCCGATCCTCAGGGCTAAGGTCTGGTAAAATATCTTTCCCAAAGCCTTGAATTTACCTCCGTCAGGAGTCTTCTGTCTTCTCCAGCTGCAGGCTGTCTCCCAGCTCAATCTCCACTGCCAATTCGGTCTGGAAGCTACTCGTTTCAGCTGCTTTCCCTATCTGCTCTGGGACAAGGCACTGTATACGTCTGCCTAAACCGCCGCCATTTTTAATCCTCCACTTTTATGGCTCTTGATACAGGATAATAACATTATGTGTTTTAATAACATCTAGCACTTATATGGTAACTACAAGATACCAGGTATTTTAATATAAGCCCTTAAGCTTCACTGCAACCATATGAAGCAGATATTCCCCACTTACAGATGAAGAAACTGAGGTTTGGAAGGTTAAGCATTTTGCCAACTGGTAGTTGGCAGAATTGTGAATTAGACCCAAGTGTATTGGCTTTGAATTCTATTCTCTTTCTCACTGTAAGCTCAGTGAGACTTATCTCACCAGATTGCTTCTCAAAGGCTTACCAGCCCTCAGTGTTATCATTAAAAAAATTGCCCCTAATTCATTTGGCAAAACACCATTACCATATAAAATGGTGCAACTCTTGGTGGTTTCTCAATAAGTTAAAAATATGATTACCATAAATCCCAGCAAACAAGAAAAAATGCTTATAGCAGCATTATTCACAATAGCCAAAGAGCGGAAACAACCCAGTGTCCATTAACAGATGAATGGAAAATGAAATGAGGCCTAACCATAGAGTGGAATGTTATTTGTCCATAAGAAGGAATAAAGTTCCGATACATGCTACAACATTGTAGGGACCTGGAAGACATGCCAAGTGACAGATGCCAGACACATTAGGCACATATTGTATGATTCCATGTACTGTATATAAAATAGCCAGAATAGGAGAGAGAAAAAAATGGATTAATGGTAGCTAGAAGCTGGGGGGAGGAGGGAAAATGGGCATGACTGCTAATAGGGTTTTTTGGGTGTAAACGTGTCCTGAAATTGCCAGTGATGATGGCTGCACAACACTATGAATGCAATCGTGAACTGTAGACTTTAAAATGGTACGTTTTACATTCTGTGTGTATTTGACCACATTTAAACATGTCCATAACAAGTTTGGAATATGATAAGGAAATAATTTTCTTGAAATGTTAACATCTAGGTACTTCCACACCCTTCCTTACTACTGATCACCCTCCCCTTTTTCTTCAGAGACATATTCAGCTTTCTTCCACTTATGCTCAGGTCCAAAGGCCTGCGCCAACCTCCGCGAGCTGTGTGTGCCGTCTTCAGCCTCCTGGGGACCTGAGAATGTGTGTGCCGCTTATCTCAGCAACATCTGACTTAGTCTCGTCCATCCTAAGTAGATTTGCTGAGTTCCATCGGCGAGAACCAGGCTTTGTGCTGACACAGGAGGCTGCTGGAACCACAGAACTTCTCTCTAAAGCCCCAGGAGCCTCTTGCTCAGTTTCCCCCCAGCAGCAGAGGGAGAGGACAGAATTCCCTGGCTGCTTCTGAGTCTGTGTCAACTCCAGGACAATCTTTTTTTCCAACCTGCCATTTCCTTGGCAACCAAGCAAATAGTCAGTCACTCACTGTTTTCCACTCTTCAACTTATTAATGCTTGTTCAGTTTTGAACAGTTTGTCTCACTTGAAAAGAAACTGCATAAGCTGCACTTTTGTTGTTGCTATTTTTTTTTAAACCTGGGTTCCTGCCAGGTTTTTTAAAGGGCCCATACAGATTTTCCCTAAGAATGCTTGAAAACATGGTTAATGAACACAACAAACTATATCTACTATGCATCAGGCTCCCCATATGATCACTCATTTCACCTGTTTGACAATCCATGAGGGTACAATTACTATTGCCATTGTACAGATGCAGAAATTGAGGCACAAGGAGGTCAAGTACCTTGCCCAAGTCATCAGGCAGTACCATTTTTAGACTATATTGTGGGGTAATTTCTCCAAACTTGTCTGGGTTTGCACTTTATGGGAGGGCCCTGGAAAGGGATGTCTCAGCATGAAGGGAGGGCTCTTTTGTGATGAAGTTGCAGGCCCTATTGCAGGTGACAGGGGAGACATATGGGGGTAGGGGTGTCTTTAGCAGAACCCCACAGAGCCCACCCAATGGGCATTCCAAAAAGCACAAGTAGTGCTAGTTGTCTCTATTTAGACTGACCTTGGCACATGACAGAGGGGTTTAAAAAGCACAGACTCTGGGATCAGGCAGAGCTGGGAACATATCCTGCCTCTATCACTTAGTCACTCAGCAAATGACCTTGGAAATTCTTAGGCTGAGGCTGGTCGAGCCAGGAAGGAGCTTTTTTCTGAGGACGTGCGTATCTGGCTAGGATTTTGGATCCGGCTAGGATTTCTCAACCTTGACCTTTGGGCCACGTACTTCTTTGTTGGGAGGGGCTGCCCCACGCATGGCAGGTTGTTGAGCCTCCCCGGCCTCCAATCACTGGTTGCCAATAGCATCTCCCTCGTTGTGACAATCCAGCGTGTCTCCAGCCTCGGCCAAATGCCTCCTGGGGGACAAACTTGTCCCTAGTTGAGAACCACTAGATTAGTTGGCCCAAAGCCTCTTCCCGTTAGGAGATTATTTTATGATTCTGTTGTATTAGCTCGACATGTAGAGCTGTTTTATGTAACTTCGCTTCGTTAGCAGGGAGTGAGATCAGACTTCGGAGTCACCGTTCAGATATGCAGAAGGGTAACCAGACTTCTGGAATTCGTTATGAGTGGCCTTTTCCTCTCAATGGGAACAACATCCAGAACAATTTTACTCCATTTCCACTCAGAAAAGCCATCATGCGAGGTTATTCTGTATTTCCTGCTTAAAAACTAAAGCCTTTTCTCAAAGTTCAGAATTCCTACTAGGCCTTTTCCCACCTGCATAATTTCTCCCTCCACCATTCCCCTCCCTGGGCCAGGGAGAAGCTTCTGGAACATTGGTTCTCTGAGCTGGCCTTGGAGGAGATGTGTGAATTCCGGCTTGGTCTTCGGATGGGACTGCATCTTATTTTCTGTGCACACCGATTGCTGCAGGAGAGCTCAGTGTACAACCCCCTGCTGCCTGGGCCCCCAGCCACCGCCTCCTCTGGCTCCCAGGTCTGGGCAATCATTCCTGGCCTCTGTGTCTTCTTGCTCCAATCCAGATGATCCTGGCAGGCACCCTGATGGGATTCTCAGTTACTGCCTGACCCCTCCAGGGCTATGGGAATGTTTCTGGATCTCCATTGTGCTGGGTGGGGTGTGGGTGACTCTCTCAGGCCATTTTCTTTCCAGTTCTACATTGTTACCATTCCTGCACTTCTGTCTGTTCTCCTCCCACCTCCCACCCTCATGCTCCAAGGCTGCCTCCTGCTTGGGTTCCAGGAGCGAAGGGTGGCCCAGTTCACCGTGCCTTCCTTGGAAGCCTCAGTCTTGCAATTGTAATTCTGGAGAAAAATGGCTACTTTTTCAGTATTTATTTTGCCAAATGCTAATTGGAAAATATTTATAATTGATTTTATAATTCTGTCTAATGCCCCTCCCCAACAACCCTTGAAGCCCATAAGGACCACAACCCACTGAATTTACCGCCAGGAATTTATTTTATTTCTCTTGGGCCCTCACTTCTCTCCTTTTCCCGCTGAAAGTTCACCCTCAGTCAGCTATAAACACTTCAGTCCCTTCTCCACTGTCACTTCATTGAGCTCAGTTGATGTATTAGTCAGGGTTCTCCAGAGAAACAGCACCAACAAGTATATCCATATAGAGATTTATTTCAAGAAATTGGCTCACATGATTATGGAAGTGGGCAAATCTCAAGTCTGCAAGGTGGCTTGGCTAAAGCTGCAGTTCAAGCAAAAAGGCCATTTGCTGTCTTGCTCAGGGAAGGTCAGACTTGTTCTATTAAGGCCTTCAACTAATTAGATGGGGCCCACCCACATTATGAGGGGCCATCTTCTTTACCAAAGCCCACCAATTTAAATGTAAATTTCATCCGAAAACACTCAAAAAAACATCCAAAATAATGTTTGACCAAATATCTGAGAATTGGGGCCCAGCTAAGTTGACATATAAAGTTTATCATTACAGTTGGCTAAGACCACAATCCTGATAAAACCCACTTGCTATCTGCTCTGACCCTGTTCCACATAGCTGAAGGCAGTGGTAGCAAGTAGCCCACCATTTCTCACTGGAAATGAATGATCAGTTTAGTTGCCCTCAATGCAGTCAAGCAATTGTACTGCTTCCCCTGGTCCAGGCACTCTCCTACTCCAGGTAACTATTTCAAACCTCCCCAGTTCTCAGTCTTAGGAGAAGACCTTGCTCCTCGTGTTCCAGAGAGGAACTTTGCAGGGCTTCATCTTCACATCTGTCTACCCACAGGCTGAATCTGTGCTCACAGACTCTCCCTTCTTCCCTCTTTCAGGGGATGAAAATTCCCAGGCTGCCAACAAAGGCCCAACTCTGCCTTGTGTGATAGATCTTATCCCTCTCCTCTGCTCATGGTCATTCTCTAACAATTCCTTCTCCCCTCTCTCCTGCATTATCCATTTTGTCTTTCCTCACTCATTCCCATTAGTGCACAAACTTTTCTTGACCTCTCTTAGAACACCTATTATATTTCTGATTTATAGTACCACTTTCATTTTTTTGCTGTCTTCAATTTCTCTCTTCCCATTCTATTAACAATTTTTTTATTATGGTAAAATACACAAAATTTAACACTGTAATTATTTTCAAGTGTATAATTCAGTGGCATCAAGTACATCTATGATGTTGTGAAATCATCACCACTCTCTAGTTTTAGAACTTCCTCATTACTCCAAATGGAATTCTTGTACCTATTAAGCACTGATTCCCAATTCCACCTTCTGGCCCCCCCCCCCCCCCCGGTTCCTGGCAATATTAATATGCTTGCCTCTATTGGGTATTTGATGTAAATGTAATCATGCCATATCTAGTCTTTGTGATTGACTTCTTTCACTCACCATAAGTACTTCATTCCTTTTAATGGGTGAATTGTATTCCACTGTGTGGATATGCTGCATTTGTTTATTCATTCATTCATGATGAACACTTGAGTTACTTCCAACTTTTGCTATTGTGAATAATAAAACAGTGAATATAGGGATACAGATATCTCTTTGAACTACAGTGCCTGCCCTCATTGTGTTGCTGTGTTCGTTGGAGAGGAAACTCTAAAAGGCATAGTGTAAACCTCAGTCTTTTCAAGATCGTGGGTCAGATGTGTTTCAAAATTCAATTTTTTTTATTCTAGGAAGATAATTTAGTTTTTATGTGGTACATGCTACATTATGTAATACCTAGAGCATCATTATAAACATACTAGAAATAGCCCCCTATTAGTTTTAGGGTTGGTTTGCAACTAAGTCTATTTGCCATAAATATACTTCAAAATTTTTAGAACTTGTAGGTTTTAGAATTGTGAATAAGGGATTGTAAACATTTATCAAAGGTTATAAGTTTGAAGAGATAGGAAAAAATAAACATCTTCTCTTCTAACCTATTACTTCCCCTATCTATGGTTTACTCCCGTACGCAGTTTGGTAGAATTAATTGGTCAATTCAGGGGAGAAAATTGAATTGAAACAACCGATGAAGTATTTGTTAATTCCATCAGTCCATACTGAAGGCCAAAGGACCTTATGGGTGCTCTCAAGTTGACAGGAGCTGTGGAGAGGGTGGCATTTGGACAAAAGTTATAGGGAGAAAATGAAACAGGCCACGCCAACCATTTGAAAATCATGATTTAAAGTTGAGGTCAGACATGTATTTATAGCCTTTACTAAAGAAAGTTCAGAAGAATTTAACTGATGGCACTTAGATGGATGAGAAAATACATTTATTTTGGATTTTACTACCTTGTTGGGATGGTTGCACCATTTTTGAGAACTTATGCTATGTGAAGCTTTGTGTTACACACTTTAAATTCATCTCCTTATTTAAGAGTTATACATATATTTTCCTATTTCCAAGACAGAGTATGCAATTTGAGGTGCTCAGTGAAAAATGAAAATGAAGGACTCATTATTCAAAAAGTATTAAAAGCCCTAGCCAGTTTGGCTCAGTGGGTAGAGTGTCAGCCTGCAGACTAAAGGGCCCTGGGTTCAGTTCTAGTCAAGAGCACATGCCTGCATTGCAGGCTCAGTGCCCAGTAGGGGGTGTGCAGGAGACAGCTCATCAAGAATTCTCTCTCACCCTCTCCCTTCCTCTCTGAAATCAATAAGAGAACACACACACACACACACACACACACACACACACACACACACACAAATTAAGAATTTCAAGGTAACAACAGCAGGGCATTAAATCAAGCTGAGGGCCCTTCTAAATGTGAGGCCTGTGCACCAACCAGCACAGGCTGAAGGCCCTAAAGCTAGATGGTACTGTCCCCTTGCTTCATACAAAATACTGAGAAGGAGGGACTGTGTCTCGCTCAGGGTCAGACAGCTCTGACACTGAGGGCCAGAGGTCAGGGCAGGTCCTATTGGTCATTGTACCCCCAGTTCAGCTCAGGGAAGATGCTCAATTAGTATTATAGGAGAGCAAATCAAGACAATCCAGCAATGCTAAGGAGCATATAGAACTTTTGTTGGTATAGTTGGGAGCACAGAGAGCAAGCTAAACTCTGACACTTACTTTAATAGTTCGAGTAAATCATTATAAATATGTAGGAAACACTATCCTGACTCTCCCACCAGGCTTTTCTGTTTAATTCCTCTGGGGTGGTAATATGAGCCATCTAACTTGTGAAGATTTCTCATTAAACAACTATTTGCCTAATTGGGGTAAATCAAACTAAATGCTAATTAGTATCTTCCAAAGAGTAAAAATAGATCTCTAATCACTCACATTATTGCCGAGCATAGAGAGCAGCAGGGGACTGTGTTTTCAGAATCTCAGTCTTATTTAACATTTTACCAATTTCATGCAAACCCCGCATGTCAGTTGCATGGCAGCAGCTCATACGCAGCTGAGATGCTGGAGCGTGGTTGATTTCCAGAGGCTGCTGTCAGGAGAAACTCGGTGGCTATAACTGTGCTTGTGCAATTAGTTCTGACAAAGAATTTTGTCCACAACTATGTGGATAGAAGTATGCTAGTGAAATTCAAGTGACAGCTGAAGACAGCAAGATGGAATGAGAATGGCCAAAGGTATGACAAATACTCACATTCACTGCATATTATGACTTGGGGAATGGCTTTGGCAGATGATGGCTCATTTGAACTTCTGTGTTCTCCTTCTGCTGGATTCCGGCGAGATGGTTCTGTGACAGCTGACACTACCAGCTGACCTTGTGTCTGAGACTCCTGGTTTCCCTGATCTAAAATTAACTTGCTTCTTTTCCTTATCACTGACACGGACCATCTCGGGGACCACTTAGGGTGTTCCAATAAAGTTGGCTTAAACAATGGATTAGGGTTCTATCCATTCCTTCTAACAAGAATGGAGGGAAGGAGCAGGTGGGAGTTCAATATCGTGGGGATGTCACGAAGGACACTCAGCTCTTCTCATGTTTCAATTCCACCATCCTCAGCACTTTTGTCTTCTCAAAGTATAAGAAGTCATTTCCTTATAAAACTATGTCCAGGTGCAGGAAGAGGGAACTTATTCTGAGTTCCCCCTAAAGCAGATCCCGATATCATTTATTTGGGAACTCCAAGAAGCAGGAGTGAGGGATTGGGGAGCATGAGACAGGAAAGGGGGAAAGACCAACAGGGCATGTCATTGAGCTGCTGTGAATGCCGGGGGCTAAGATCTCCTGGGAAGGGTGCAGAGTGTGGTCAGGGTTGTCCACCTGGAAGACAAGGCAACTCCAGTGCTCCTGTCCCCAAGGTTAGGAGGGTGAGCACAGTGTAGGGAGTGCCAGGGAGCACCATAGGAGACTCAAAAGCAAAAGTGCAAAGAGATTCAGTGGGTGGGCTTGAGGTCAGATGCAGTCAGCTCAGGGTGAAGAAGAGATCATTGTGATGAAAGGCCTGAAATGAAGGGTCCGTGGTATGTGCTGCCTCCATGTCTGAAACTTGGAGGGAAAGCTCTCCTCCTCACTCTACTCCCATGGATGTAGTCCCCTAGCCAAACACCCCTTTTTAGCCTAGGACCAGGCACTGGTCCTGCTCATCCCTGAGTATGGGCTTCAGTTTCCTATCAGCCCGCAGAATTACTCAAACAAGCCCATCACGTCCTCCTTCAGGGGTGCTCCGCCCTCTTATTACTACATAGCCTGCTTCCCATGGCCCACTTGCTCACTCTGTTCTCCAGTGCAGGTCCCATGTGACATGCATGGTATGCAGTGATCTCCTCTTCTGGGGGTGATTATATGTGACTTATGCATTACTGCTGCTCTCATCTGCCTAGTGTCGGGTGTTGTGTGTTTAACCCAAAGGTGGGAGTCTCTCTCTCCCCCAAGGGGTGAAGAAGAGATATTCAAAACAGCCATTGCTAAGAACCATGGCTGTGGCTGAGATCAGGACGGGCTTAGGGGTGTGGTGGGGAACCAGAGGCATCAGTTACGATGGAAAGTGGAGAATTTTTCCTTTCTTGTCTCTTTTTATCAGAGTTGAAAATCTTTCCCCAAAGGCCCAGGAATTGTCTCTCATGTCTTACTGGACAGAACTGGGCCATAGAGCTGGGCCACCTGCCTTCCTCTGAACCAATCGAAGGCAAACAGCAATGGTATTATCATGACTGAGTGGGGACCCATCATAACTAGTCCCCTGTGGTGGTGGTGGCAGGGCCTACTGTGCATGAACACATTTTTGTTCAATGCCTGGATAAGATCAGGGTTCTAGTAGAACAAAATGATAGAGGAATGGCTCTTGGGGAGTTGATCAACTGTATCTATTATCTAGAAAGATAATGAAGAAACTATTCCAGGGTTTAGTGCCAGAAACAGTGCCATTTCTACTACATGTTAACTCATGTGAAAGAGAATGAGAGGCAAGCAACTGGGACAGGCCATCAAGTAGGAGGCAGTCGCATGAACTGAGAACAATGATCCTAGCAATTGGCACACGGTGTTGGATGTTGACCACAACTGAGGAGGCAAAAATCCCAGTGGTCACCATTATAAGAGACAGAAGTTCATTAGTTTTCAAATGCTAGTGTTCTCAGCAATCACCTTGGCCCCTGCTAGAGTTTCTGATTCATAAGGTTGGGAGTGAGGCCCAAGAATGTGCCATTTCAGTTAACACCTCGAAGTGGCTCTGAAGTAGGTGGCTGAATATCACTTTCCCACTGAGTTAAAACCCTGGGCCAAATAGGGGCAAACACAGCAGCACTCTAGTAGGTGTTGGAAGCAGGCTTAACCCTTCCTAAAGTTTCTTGGTCCAGCTCTACTGCAGAATCCACACCACTGCAGACCAGGGTTCCATCCCCCTGAGCTCCTCCATCAGGAATCCCCATCAGCACAGGCTCTGTGGTGCCAATGACAAGCCTCTTGCTCAAGCTGAATGAAGCACTCCTCGTTTTGTCCTGGTGTCTCATAGCTGTGGCCTGGGGTCCACCTGATAGTCGTACCTGACTTTCACATACTGGATTGCGATTGCCGAGACTTCATATTGAAATGGTTAGTGGCTGACTTGGCTTGAGCCCAACCTCATCCCACACACACACTGCCTTCTTCCATTCTATAGGTATTTATTGGGTAGCCATGTGCCAGGTATTGTTCTAGACTATATGGAGCCAACATGGAAACAAGTGGGCAGAGTCCCTACTCTCATGCCACTTACACAACGTGAGTCACATAATAAAGAAATAGATACATGGTCTGATGAGTTCAGTTGTGTCCCCCTCAAATTATATCCCAGTTTTAACCCTGTTACCTGTATATGTGATCTTCTTTGGAAATACAGCCTTTGCAGACAAAATTAAGTTAAGGATCTCAAGATGAGATCATCCTGGATTTAGGACGAATCCTAAATCCAATGACTGATGTCTTTATAAGATAAAGAAGAGAGAGGCACTCCTGGACCCACCAGAAGCTGGAAGAGGCAGCGAGGATCCTCCCCAGAGCCTGTGGAGGGAGTGCAGCCCTGCTGACTCCTTGATTTGGGACTTCTGGTCTCCATACCCATGGAAGAATAAATTTCTGTTAAGCTCCTCAGTTACATTACCAGTGGTAATTTGTCACAATAGCCCCTAGGAAACCAATACTCATAGTCAGTTGGGTAGTAATAAACACTGGAAGGAAAAATAAAGCAAGGAAAGAGGAAGGAGAGGGTGGAGAGGTGGAGGATATACTACTCCAGGCAGAGTGATCAGAAACACACTGGTCCTCGCTTGTCCTTGTGTCTGTTTCCTGGATCAGCGCCTCCTAACCTTTCATATTTGTCCCACCCCAGCTGGGTTCGCAGAACTTGAGTTATGATTTTGCTTCACACTCATCTGAAGATGCAGCTCAGTGGGGTCTCGGTTTACTCTCTGCAGAACATACCTGTGGGTAGGCGCAGGGGTTTCAAATTCAGATGAGGGCCTGGGTGAAGGGCAACGTGGAGGGCAAGTGCTCCGTCCTCAATCCGACAGCTGCTGCTCTGCACCAACTGAGTGCTACCACATGGGGATGAGGCTGCCACGTGGGGATGAGGCTACCTCTGCCAGACCTTCTGGTTTCTTGAGAGAAGATAAAGTTTCTGATTTTTTTTACATTTACTTAAAAGATTGAGGTGAAATTGACATAGCATAAAATGGTCCATTTTAAAATGGACAGTTGAGTGCCATATTATGTAACCATCACTTTTATTTAATTCCAAAACATTTTTATCCTCCGTAAAGGAAACCCCATACTCATGAAGCTGTCACTCATCATTTCCCCTATGCCCACCACCTGCTAACCTTTTTTTTTTTGAGAGGTCTTTAAATGGGTAGCTTTATTCATTTTTATTGAATATCTCTATAGGGAAAAATAAAAGATTCTATCATATTTTCCCAAGAAATATGGGATACTGGCAGCATTAAATCTGAATTTGTTCTCAAAGAGACCTACAGGCCAATATTTCTCTAACTCATATCACTTGTTATGGATGACCAAATTTGGCATAGTTATTCTGGAAATAGATCTTGTGAGATATTATAATCCAAAAACCAGGAGAAAGTTAGAAATAAAATCTCCTAATTTAAATGCAAGCTGAAAGTTCACTTTAAAAAATATTTTATTGATTTTTTTTACAGAGAGAAAAGGAGAGGGATAGAGAGTTAGAAACATCAATGAAAGAGAAACATTGATCAGCTGCCTCCTGCACACCTCCTACTGGGGATGTGCCCACAACCAAGGTACATGCCCTTGACCAGAATCGAACCTAGGACCCTTCAGTCCACAGGCTGACACTCTATCCACTGAGCCAAATCGGTTAGGGCAAAAGCTCACTTTTTTAGGCCACTTATCCTCACTCTTGCTGGCCATGTGTAATTTTTTATTTTTAAATTAGAGTTGACCCTTAATAGTATATGAGTTTCAGGTATACAGCATAGTGGTTAGACATTTACAGAACTTAGGAAGAACTTCCCGGGAAAAGCCTGGTACCCAGCTAGCACCATAGATAATGATGACAGTGTTACTGACTGTACTCTGCATCCCCTTGACTATTTTGTCACTACCAGTTTCTACTTCTGAATCCCTTCACCTTTTCCACCCAGCCAGGCATTCTGTCTCTGACCTCTGCTTGGTTGTGGACAGGTGGCCCCGCATTTCAAAGTGATGAGTTGACTTGGCAGCTGTCTCTGTGGCTGGTCAGGACACCGATAGCGCCAGAGGGGGGAGTGTCTGGGAAGGTCTGCTCTGGGTAAGTGGTTTTGGCGGCTGTGCTCCAATTCCAATCTTCTCCCCAGGAGGAACGAGGGCTGTGACCACTGGCGCGGGAACAGCAGCCCCTCCCTGTTAGACACAGGGCCCCAGGGGTCTAGAAAGGGTGTTCCTCTCCTCTTGATGGTCAAGGCTAACGTGCTACTCAGTGAGAGAGTGCTCAGAATGGCATCCAAACAGGAGCCTGGGCTCATCTCATAGCCACAATGGCCCACGTGTTCAAGGTTTGCCCTTTGCAGCCTGCCATTCTGCTCTGGAGAGCCAACTGCATACTCCGAAGGGGAGGGGAGGCCACTCCCTTTCTTTCTGTTTAAAGCAAAGGACACATCAGGCTAAGGCTGTGTTCTCCCTCTCCCAGAGCCACTCATTCCTGTAGAGCAGGAATGGGGAACCTTTTTTCTGCCAAGGGCCATTTGGCTATTTATAACATCATTCAA
Organism: Murina feae; assembly: GCA_004026665.1. NCBI lineage: Eukaryota > Metazoa > Chordata > Mammalia > Chiroptera > Vespertilionidae > Murina > Murina feae. The sequence goes on from PVJC01040088.1 coordinate 12,703, forward strand.
AGGCCACACAAAATTATTAACTTAAAATTTAGCCTGCTACACTTGGTCAAACATTTAATTAACTCACCCCTTGGCAGGTCCAGACCAAATGATTTCGAGGGCCTTATATGGCCCCCGGGCTGGACGTTCCCCACCCCTGCTTCAGAGAGTGGTTATTGAGCACTGCCAGGTCCCTGGTGGGATAAGGATACATCCCCTGTCAGCCCTCGGGTTTATTAGTAGAGGGTGACGGAAGATGTTATAAAAAATCCGTGTTACCACCTGTCAGCAACAAGGAAGCATGGGTGAAAGTAGAAAAAGGTCTATTTTACTAGGAAAAGGGGAAAGGGAGGCATAAAAAGTTGTATTTACTTCTCAGGCCACTGCACATGGTCCTGGAATTCGGTCTGTGCCCAGGAGCAGGGCTGGGAGCAGTGGGATGGGAGCTTGGAGTGGAGACAGCAGGAGCGGGTGCAGCTGACCTAGGTACTCAGCTCACCCAGCTCTGCACCCTGGGCAGCTTCTGCCGTGAGAGCTTCTTTCCTAATCCCCTCGCCCAGGGGCCTCCTTTTTAGAATGTGCACCAAGGCACCATTACAAGTCAGGCTCCGGGGTCAGCACAGTTCTGCTCTTTAGCTTGTCCTTTGGGGTTCCATTGTGCAACGCCCTTGCTGTTGATTTTGGAGTATAGGTATATACAGGAATGGCATTTATTATTGTTGTAAATGATCCTTCTCTGACCAGCTTTTTAAAAATATGACTCCATCTCCTCTGGCTGGAGTCGGCTAGGTGTGGCACTGCCTCCGGCAGAGTGAAGGGCACCGTGACTCATTTAGGTTCCTTTCCAATGTCTACTTCAATGAATTGGGTTTTCTTTAGAGACATGAGTCATTTTCCCTGCTCGGTGTCTTGCATGGCAGGGTGGTGAGATAACCAGGGAGCCAACTGGTAGGTTTTGTCAAGGATTGTTAACACACAAAAAGTAGACTTTCAAAGACCTGGGGGAAATCCAGAAGTGTGGAAAATGTCGTTATTTAAGAACACATTCCCGAAACAAGGAACAACATCTTTCAACAGTCCCCGAATTTTTCACTTTCTCACATTTCCCTTTTGTCTAAGGAGGAAGCCTGACATCACCAGCATGCTTTGCCGGGTCAGAAATACTGCGGGTGCCTTCGCAGACAGCTGCAGCCTTCGCCTGTGCCCTGCTGATTGCACAATCTGGGTAACTGTGCTGTCCGTTGAGGTTAGAGCCAGTCCCTCTCCGCTGGGCCACTCTGCATTCCTGGCTGATGCTGTAAGATGGACCTTCTAGAAAGTACCATTTTCAGCGCAGCAGCATCAGAAGGTAAACCTGAATAACGTGTGAGAAAGTAGCTTGCGTCTCTGGGTGTTAGTAAACGTGTGTAAGGACAGCAGCGAAAACAGATGTTGTCTGTTGTTTCTACTTCAAATCTGAGTTGAACAGTGAAAAAGCTCTTGGGTACATAAAATGGAAACAGTAAAATTTTCAAAAGAATGTCTGTCTTATTTGTCAGAGGCTGTGCTCTCAGACAGTTGTTGTTTTTTAAATCAGTGTTTGATACATTTCAAAGAAAAAGTTATTTTGTGCCTTTCAAGTAAGTTCATTGAAAGGCTATTTCTCTGAAATTCACATTTGCCAGATCATTTGCATGTGAGGGTGAAATTGCCCTATGAAACACGAAAGAACTTGTTTGTTTAATTAGGATTATTTATGAGCCTGGACCTTGGCTAATAATAAGATTGGCATCATGAAGAGAAGAAAACTGCAAAATGAACTTGTGGCATATTCTACTTATCTTTTGCTGTGTACCCCAACACTTACTGGCTTAAAACCATACCCTTTCATTGTTGTTGTTAATCCTCACCTGAGGATATTTGTCCATTGATTTTTAGAGAGAGTGGAGGGGGAGAGACAGAGAGAGAAACATTGACATGAGAGAGACACATCAATTGGTTGCCTCCTGCATGTGCCTGGACCAGGGCCAGGGATTGAGCCTGCAACTGAAATATGTGCCCTTCACTGGAATCGAACCTGGGCCCCTTCAGTCTGAAGGCCGCCGCTCTATCCTCTGAGCCAAACAGGTGAGGGCATGGTAGCCATTTTTATTACACCTCACGATTTTGTGGGTGAGGAATTCGGACAGGGCCCGGCTGCTCAGTTATTCTGCTCTGCGGCTTTGACTGAGGCCACTGGGTGGTATTCACTGGCAGATGGGCTTGTCCGGAGGCTTCAAGATGGGGCTGGCTGGAGGGCCGCCTCAGGACTGTAGCAGCAATGTGTGAGCCTCTGGCGTGGCTGCTCAGGGCGGGCTGTTAGAGCTCACCTCCAGAAGCCAAGCAGCATCACTCTCCTACTCTCTCGTCCAAATCCGAGGGAAGTGGAAATAGCTCCCCCTTCTCAGTGGGAGGAGGGCCAAAGGAGCTTTGGCCATCTTTAGTCACCACCTCCTATAAGAGATATGCTTTCACCCAGGCTCTCGGGAACGCGTGAAAATTCTTATACTTTACACAGATTGGATCCTTCGGTGACCACCAAAGCAGCTGTTTGAAACCCATTGCACTTCCTTCTCTCAAGCCTTCAGTCTAACACTGCCTGACTAGGAGATGTCTCTATTCCCACTTTCCTGAGAAAACTTGGGCCATTAGGCATAAATCCAGTAATATAAGGAAAAACATGGGTTCTTGAGTCAAAGCATTCATGTCCCAGAGTCATGGAGACCATCCTTGAGACCTTGAGCGAGTTCCTCAACCTCTCTGCCTCAGTTGCCTTGTCTGCAGAAAGGGGCTAATAATACCAAAATCACTGGGTGTTATTGATGAGATGTGCACAACAGTGCTTTATTTTTTTTATTTTATTATTATTTTTTTAAATTTATCTTTATTGTTCAGATTATTACAGTTGTTCCTCTTTTTTCCCCCATAGCTCCCCTCCTCCCAATTCCCACCCCAACCTCTGACCTTGCCCCCCCGATTGTCCTCATCCATAGGTGTACAATTATTGTCCAGTCTCTTCACGCATCCCCAACACCCTTAACCCCTGAAAATTGTCAGTCCATTCCCTTTCTATGCCTCTGATTCTATTCTATTCTCAAAGGATACCTTTCAGCATTTCATATAATACTGGTTGGGTGGTGATGAACTCTTTTAGCTTTTTCTTGTCTGTGAAGCTCTTTATCCGACCCTCAATTCTGAACGATAGCTTTGCTGGGTAAAGTAATTTTGGCTGTAGGTTCTTGCTATTCATCACTTTGAATA